>JAAAKG020153269.1:0-30887 GCA_010014905.2 Druon quercuslanigerum
ATAAAATAATAATATAAAAATAATAAATAATAATAAATTTCTGATTAAAAAAAACATTTTTTGTCGAAAATTCCTTTTTTTTATTAAAGTTCCTTTGTTAAAACTGCGTATTTTTTTCGTTGAATTCCGCTGTTTTTTATTTAAAAATTAAAATATTTTTTGTTTTAAAAATGAACCTACTTTTGAATATTAATTTTTTTAATTGAAAACTTAAATTAACTTAGCACAAAGCTGTGAAAGGAATAGGGTGCGCTAGAATTTACCTATCCCCTTTTCCAGCTCGCAAAAATACCTTTAAAATGCAAAATTTATTTTTCTGATTTTTCATTGTAACTTAAATAATAAATTAAAATTTTCAATAAATTTAAATAATTTAATAATTATGATATTTAAATTTATAATATAATAATAATTATAACTTTTTTGTGAACATGACTACATGGAAAAGGGTGCAAAAATGGATGAAATTAAGAGGGTTTATTTTCACTACTAATACCTTGAAACTGGCCGAAGGATTGTTAAAAATATTTATTAAATATTTTTTAGCACTTAATATAGTTTCAAAATCGGTTTTTTAAATTAAATATTTTTTCATTAACATAATTTAAAGTTATTGTAACAATATAAAAGATTCCTCGGTTTGAGAAGAATCGATTGACCTAATAAATTTTATCAAAAAGTGAGGAGGTTATCGTAATTTATATTTTATTTGAAATCGATTTTTATCATAAAAATTTTTCCGAAAAAATTCGAATTCAATTAATGTAAAATTTCTTTTTAAAAATAAAAATTGATAATAAGGCTTATGTTTTATTCATATAAAAAGTATTATTGTCGACTGAAAGTGTATAGTGTAAACCAAAGAATGCTGAAAAATGGAATCAACAACTCTATAATGTATTTATAAAAAAGTATGTTTATTTTTATTTTTTTAAAGCAGATAAACTGCTATTTTTTCTTTTGTAAAATTCTATATTAACAACAAATGCAAAAAAAAATTCTTTAAGAAAACATTATTTAAACCCGCAAAAAATCCTTTGTGATGAATTAGTATAAATTAAAATTGAATATTTTCTAATTAAAATACGTAAATAATAAATTTGTAGGCTAACTTGATTATCATAAACCAATTTAAAAAAAAACTAGTCTATTGTGCCATTTCGCACCAGATAAATTTAATTATTGCATTTATTTAAATTTATTAAGATTGTGTCATGTAGTAAGAGTAAAATGATAAAAATTAAGAATTGTTATTTACACAAAATTATGTAAAAACAAAAGCAAAAACTCGGTTTTGTAAAAAAATTTAAAAAAATTTTAAAAACCGGTCCGGGGATTAATCAAAAATTTATTCATTCACTCATTATTCAATTCATAATATATTCGGTTGAATTTTTTTCCTAACATTTTTTTTAACATAATAGTATTCAAATTAAATTTTTTCTGCAAATATGTGAAATTTGAACGGAAAAAGATCATTGTTTAAGAAAAAATGAAATTGTTCAATTTTCTGTTTAAAAAGCTAATTTTTAGCAACAAAAAAAACGAGTTTGCAACCAGTTTACCTTAATTAACAAATTCGAGTTTTTAACAAAATACCTGAATTTTCTACTAAATTGTTGAGTTTTTAATTTATGAATAATAATCAGTTTTCCACAAAAAATGGAATAGTAAACTTTTCTAATAAAAAATTAGTGTTAAAAAACAAATTTTCAACAAAATAGTTCAATTATCAAATAAATTTATTATTTTTCATACAAAAATAGGATTTTCAACATCAAAATTCATTTCAAACCAAAAATTTCTATCAAATATTGAATTTCAAACTTATATAGGATACAAATTCTACTAGAAAAATAAAATAGTTAACTTTTAATATAAATCAAATTAATGTTCAAAACACGAATATCTAACAAAATAGTTCAATTTTCAATTAAAATTTTTATTTTCCGTCCAAAAATATAAATTTACAAAACAAAAATTATTTTTCCAACAAAAAATTTCGTATTTCTAGAAAATGGTAAATTTTTAACTTATAAAAGATATATTTTCTACTACAAAAATAGTTAGATTTTTAAATAAAAAAATTTATTTTTCACTAAAAACGAATTTCCAACAAAATACATAAATGCTCTACCAAATAGGTTATTTTTGAGTAATGAATGTCAATTTTAAAATCAAAAATGGAATAGTTAACTTGTACAATAAAAATTTTTAACAAAAAAGTTAATTTCCTTCCGTAAAATCTAAATTTCTAGGAAATATTTTAATGTTGATCTTATAAAGGATAAATTTTAAACAAAAAATGCAATATTTATGTTTTTAGGTAAAACAATTAATTTTCTTTTTAAAAAAATGTCAAGAAAAAAGTTAAATTTTCGAATAAATAGTTCAACTTTCAAATAAATGTATTATTTTTCATAAAAAAATATGATTTTCAACATCCAAATTCATTTCCAATCAAAAAGTTAAAATTTTTACTCGAAAAATAAAATAGTTAACTTTTTCGATAAATAAATTAATGTTCAAGAAACGAATTTCCAAAAAAGTAGTTTAATTTTCTATTAAAATGTTTATTTTCCGTCCAAAAATATAAATTTACAAGAAACAAATTATTTTTTCAACCAAAAATTTCGTATTTCTATCAAATAGTCAATTTTGAACTTATATAAGATATATTTTCAAATAAAAAAATTAATTTCTTACTAAAAACGAATTTCCAACAAAATACATGAATATTCTACTAAATAGTTTAATTTTCAAGTAATAAGTGTTAAGTTTTAAGCAGAGAATAAAATAGTTAACTTGTGAAATAAAAAAGATAATTGAAACAATTTTTTAAACAATACTTTCATTTTCAAATCAATTTTTTATTTTTTGACCCAAAATATGAATTTTTAACAAAAAAATTAATTTTGATCTGAAGGATAAATTTTACACAAAAAAATGCAATTTTTTTGGGTAAAAGAATTTATTTTTATTTTCAAAAAATACCAAGAAAATAGTTTAATTTTTGAATAAATAATTTAATTTTGTGCAAAAAAGTTAATTCTCTGCTTAATAATCTAACTTTTTACCAAGTTGTTGAATCGGCAAGCCATAAAAATGCATTTTTACAAAACAGTTTACTTTTCAACTTAAAAACATGAATTTTCAACAAAAATGCTGAAATTTTAACAAAAAATGTTGGTGTTATCGAAACATGTAGTATGTAATATTTCATCCAAAAAATATCTTAATCTGAAATTAACAAACAAAAAAAACAAAGAAATAAAAAAAAAAACCAATTTTTAACAAAATAGTTAAATCCTCAATCAAAACAGATTAATTTCCCACCAAAAAGTTTTATTTTTAACCAAAAAGGATTAAATTTAAAAATGATTTTTTGAAAAGAAAATATTAATTTTGTGAATTTTTTATTTAAGAAGATGGATATTTTACCAAGAAAGGCTATTTATCAAAAAATACAGGAATTTTAAACCAATTACTGGAATTTCTAACTAAAAATATGAATTTTCAATGAAAAAGTTCAGATTTAATCTAAAGAAAATTTTTCAGCCAAAAATGAAATAGTAAAATTTTCAATGAATAACTTATATTCAACCCACAATTAAAAAAATTTACCGCAAATTTTTTGTCAGTTTAAAAAAAAATCATAAAATTTTCTACCAAGTAGTCGAATTTTTAATGAAACCAGATGAATTCCGAAACCAAAATATAATGGTAGACTTGTCAACTTCAAAATTTAGCTTCTAACCAAAAATAGTTGGAGTCTGTTGGTATTCAGAGACAAACGATAAAAATAAGAAATTTCTTCAAAACAATGGAAAAAATATGAATTCTGATTTGACCATTAAGTTTAAAATATAAAATTATTTTTCAAACTGCTTAAGGCCATTTGGCCGTGACCTCAAAAAAAAATTCATTTTTTTTCAAATCCAACTTTTGTTCACGCGAAACGCGGTATCAATTCGAAAATTTAAAAAATTAAATAAGAAGCCCTAAGAAACGTTTGTCTGGCCCGAAATTTTTGTAATTATGAAAAAAGCAAAAAAATGTGGTACAAGAAATACTTTTGTTATAATTATAAAAATTAAAGATCAGTCAACTTCTTATTTAATTTCCCAAATTGTCAACTGGGAATCGCGTTTTTCGATGAACGTAAGTTGGGTTTGAAAAAAATGCAAAAAAAATGATCATCAGGAAATATACTAGACAATGTTTTTCATACTATTAAAAAAAAAATTTAACTGCTCATTATTGATTGTTGGCTTCACGGTTTTGTAAAATTCTGTTTTCTATTTAAAAATAAAAGTGGGCCCGGTAAGAAGGCTTGCATTAAAAAGTATTTGAAAATTGCATTCCAGTGGTATCGTGACAAAAATATGGAATACGTCTGTATGCCTTTTTTGTCAAATCGTTTTGAATCCCCACAGCACAAGAAGTTTTATCATAAATTGAATCCCTTTCTATACCCAGCGAAGACAGTATTTTTCTGAATACTTTTGGATGCGACAAACAATCAAGAAATAGAAAAAATTTAATCCCTTTTAATTCAGCACATTTCGCACTTTTTAAAAATGTTTTTCGATTAGTAATGAGGTTAAAAATATTTTAAAAGATAGCATCGGTCATTTTAAGATATCAGGATTAATTTCCACACAGATGACTAGTGACAAATAATTTTTTGAATTTGGTAGCTCTGATCGACCAAGGACAAAAACGGCATTCTTAGAAATTTAAAATTTTCAATACCTTCTAATGCAATCCTTCTTATCGGGGGTTGATCTTTAGTGTCCTATGACATTTTGAGGAGGGTGGATCACCAAAATATCAAAAATTGTCCCAAGAGTTAGAGCTAAGTCAAAAATCACTGAAAAAGCTTCACCTAATATCTGGACGCTCCCACAGTTAGATTGAAAATTCCTAGTTTTTGATTTGATCCCGAAAAATAAAACCTATAATACTCCAGCTAAATGCTTATCAGTAATTCTTAATCTCTGTGATGACAGAGACGAAATGAGGTTCACAAATGTCTGCTGATTAAAAGTTTCTTGTCTTGGCTGAAACATTTGTTAGGGCGAAGGGTGATGACACTAGAGCCAAAGGGTTGCCCACAGAAGGCTTAACAAGTATGAACATTGAACATGCTGAGGGAAACTCCGGACATCAGAATTTCGAGTCTCTGCGCAATATCCTGTTCAGACAAACCGTCGTCGCTGCATTAAAATTCGCCCTTTCCAACATCCTCTTCTCCGCCACTTCTGGTATTAATCTTCAGCGAGAAAGTTGGCAACGCCGAGACATTAATCATCGTGGAAGCATCGCGGTAATTCCGAAAGACCTACTAATCACGGGCCAGGACCAATTAATTCCTCTTTGTGCGGGGAACTTGCTCTAAGACGCTTGAATCCTTTTTCCAGAAAAAGATGTATAAATTCTTCAACGTCAATTAGTCCAGGTAGTGATTACTCGTTACAACCGATAAATTGTCGTTGCAGTTAAAGACTCATGGGATTCTTTCTTCAAATGTTTTAATCAAGGTTTGTAGTTTCACTTTTTGTTTGGCTCTTCCAAGCGTTACTTAGTTTATTTTATTGTCAGTAGTTGTAGTGGACAGCGTGAGAATGAAACAGCATGTAAGGAATAACGAATGATGGATGAGACATCTGAGAGGTTCTAGAATATTATAATACTTTTAGAGTTGTTGAAACATCTAGATAGAACTGTAGAATGCAAGGTCTTGTTGTCAAACGTTGTTTAGAGTTTAAAGAGAGGCTTTTGTTTTTGCTGATTTCCAATACAATATTTAAATTAGGATCTTAATTAAGAGTAGGGAAAACCATTATGTCTTCTAGAGATTGCGATGCAAATTTTGTTAGCCTATAGATTATCTTTGTTTAAGAAATTAAATTACTTTTATTATTTTTTCACTGATTTCATGACACTGGTTTCACGAATTCATACACAATGTCAATATCTTACTCATTTTTTAATAATTTATTAATATTATGACCACCTTTATCACCACCTCGTATTGGTTTTCTCTACTGCGAAGCAAACAAAATTTTAGAATTTTTTAAGAATTTCTAAATAATTCATAACCTTTTGCAGTATTTTGAAAGATCCTAATATTCTAGAAAGGTTTTTAAATTTTCTAATTATAATCTAGAGTGTTTTAGAATAATCTGCGAAAGGGTAGGAACATTCTACAATCTTCCAGAACTTTCAAAAAACTTCTGAAATATTATAATATATTTCAGAACATCCTAGATGCAACCTAAATGTTACAAGACTACAGAATGTTTTAGAACATTCTAAAAACAGAACATTCTGAAAAGAGAACATGCTTAAATCAGAACATTCTAGAAATATTTAGAACATTCTAGATATTTAAGAATTTAAAAAGAATCAGTAAAATTCTGAAATATTTTAGATCATCGAAAAAATTTCAGAGTATTGTAAAGAATTTTAAAACATGTCCAATTATTGCAGAACATTCTATAAGAGTAGGGAAAATCATTATGTGTTTTTAAGATTACGATGAAAGTTTTTTTAGCCTACGGATTATCTTCGTTTAAGAAATTAAATTACTTTCAGTATTTTTTTAGTGATTTCTAAGACTGAAAAAGTGTTTCTATCCACCTCGTATTGGTTCTTTCTATTGCACAGGCAACGAAAATTTCTAATTATATTCTCCAGTATTTTAGAATAATCTGCAAAAGTTTAGGAACATTCAACAATCTTCCAGAACTTTCCAAAGCTTTTTAAAACATTACAATATATTTTAGAACAGAACTACAGAATGTTTTAGAACATTCTAAAAGCAGAACATTTAAAATCAGAATATTTAAAATCAGAACATTTAAAATCAGAACATTCTAAAATGAGAACATCCTTGAATCAGAACATTCTAGACATTTAAAAATTTAAAAAGAATCAGTGAAATTCCGAAATATTTTAGATCATCGATCAAATTCCAGAGTATTGTAAAGAATTTTAAAACATATTCCATTATTGTAGAACATTCTATAAGATATCAGAACATTCTATACGAGTCTAGGACATTACAGAATATTGAAGAAAAGTCTAGAAATTTATCAAATATTCTGAAATATTTAGAATAATCTAGAAAGGTTTTTAAATTTTTTTAATTATAATCTAGAGTGTTTTAAAATAATCTGTAAAAGGTTAGGGACATTCTACAATCTTCCAGAACATTCTAAAACTTTATGAAATATTACAATATATTTCAGAACATTCTAGTAGCAGCCTGAATATCACAGAACTACAGAATGTTTTAGAACATTCTAAAATCATAATTTTTTAAAATCAGAACATTCTAAAATGAAAACATGCTTAAATCAGAACATTCTAGAAATATTTGGAACATTCTAGATATTTAAGAATTTAAAAAGAATCAGTGAAATTCGGAAATATTTTAGATCCCATTATCGTACAACATTCTACAAGAGTAGGGGAAACCATTACATGTTCTTTAGATGACGATGAAAATTTTGTTAGCCGACAGATTATCTTTGTTTAAGAAATGAAATTACTTTCACTTTTTTTTCACTGATTTCTAAGACCGAAAAAGTGTTGCTATCCACAGGAATAGAATTTGCACAGGAAACAAAAAATTCTAATTATATTCTCGAGTGTTTTAGAATAATCTGCAAAAGTTTAGGAACATTCTACAATCTTCCAGAACTTTCTACGATCTTCCAGAACTTTTCGAAGCAAACTATCCTATAAATTTTCTAATTGCTTAAACAAAATTTTTGGATAGACTGCAAAACCTTAAAAATTATTTTCGTTCTTTAAGGTTTATAAAAATGCGATTTTTGTCGTAAAAAAATTAAAAATATTTAAATTTTACAAGAATTTTGAAAATTGGACAAAGGACATAAGCAACGAAAGATTTAAAAATTTAACAAATTGCTAACAAATTGGTCTCTTCTGTTAGAAATTAACTTTTTTGTTGACAATTTATATTTTTGCTTGAAAATTAAAGTACTTATTTTTTAATTCTTTTTTGTTTTTTGTAGAAATCAAATTTTTTAATTTAAAAAATTTACTATTTCATTTTGTTAAAAATTCATCCATTTGGGTAGAACATTAATCTTCTTTATTGAAAATTTATCATCTTGTTTAAGAATTCAAATATTCTGTTCCAAAAAGGTTTTTTTTTTTTTGAAATTCCATTGTTTAATAATTTTCTTTCAGCCTTGATAATAATTTTTTTAACTAAAAAGTTAAATGTTTCACTATTCGTTGACAATTGATATTTTTTACTTTAAAATTTAACAATTTGGTAAAAAATTATACTTTACGCTTGAGTATTAACTTTTCTTCTGAAAATTCATAATTTTGATTGACAATTTAACTATTTTGATAAAAATCCTTTTTGTTTTGAATATTTTTTTTATCTGATAAGATAACTATTCTATTTTTTGTTTGAAACTTTATCCTTGAATATTGAATATTCAATACTTTTAATATTTTAATACATCTTTTTTAGTTAAATTTAATTAATGCAGATTTTTTTTAATCAGTCGATTAGTAGAATTATTTAACGGTTTCATTTTTAGTTTAAAATCTATTTTTTTGCATTTAAAAATTTAACAATTTGGTTTATAATTAGACTATACCTTTTAAAAATTAACTTTTTTGCTCAAAATTGATCATTTTTTCTTAAATTAAACTGCTAAACTAAATATTGAAAAATCATGAATAACCTTCCAGACGAAAAAGAATAGTTAATATTTCAGGTAACCAAATAATGTTCCACAAATATTTTAATCATCAGCAAAAATATATACGTTTTTGACCAAACAGTAGCATTTTTATCTAAAAAGAATTAACTTTTATCCTGATTTTTAAATTTCAAGTTATCATAAATAAAGTAAATGGTAATTTTTTTGAAAGTTTCTGAAATAAGAAAACTTTTTTCTTAGCATTTTGTCGAATCTTTCGTTGCTTATGTCCTTCGTCCAATTGTCAAAATTCTAGTAAATTTAAATATTTTTAGTTTTTCTAGGAAAAAGTCTCATTTTTATAAACCCTGAAGAACGAAAATAATTTTTAAAGTTTTGCAGTCTATCCCAAAATTTTGTTTAAGCAAGTAGAAATTCTTTTTTTAGTATTAATTTTTGATTAAAAATTTATCATTTATTTTGAGACTTCCGCAATATTTAAAAAATCTTTTTTCGTGAAAAATTTTATAATTGCAATAAAAATTCATCTTTATTGATTGAGAATGTTCTTTCTGGTTAAGATTTCTTCTCTACTGATTTAAAAAGTCACATTTTTGTTGTAACGTTCGTTTTTTTTAAACTAAGCTTTGTTTAAAGTTGAACTGCTTGACTTATTCATTTCGAGTAAATAAAAAATAACCAATAACAAGGTCTGAAATTAAGACACATAGATGAAATGAGAAAATCGCTATTTCCGATCCGGGAAATGTAAGAATTTGAATAAGAAATTCTGCTAGACACCCTGTTATCGAACTTTCTTAAAAAGTGCTAAAGTCACACTTTCCAGCTGACATCCCTCCAGAATTGTCAGCTTGATATTTGTAAAGTTAGTCGTCTCCACCGTCTTGGGAAGCAGTGAGAAAAAAGGGGAAAGTGAGCGTCTTTTCCGTCTTCCCTTGGAAGGTCCATTAGTTTGAAATGTGCTGTGGTTCGAGAAAAGCGGACAATTTTGGGTTGCGATAGGGGTGGTGGGTGGTGGCTGTTCTGGAGACGAGGGTAGTCGCAGTTGGCTGGTTGCGCTTTAGATGTCTCTAAAAGAGACCCCAGACAAGGAGAAATGTAAGTCCTGAGTTTGAGGAAGACAGTGCAGTCCCCCAATAAACAGTCAGTAACTTGGCTCGCGTCCAAACCGGAAGTAATACCGCTCGCAAGGACTCTTCCGCAAACCGACTTTGGGACTGAAGCAGTAGTTTCGCAGCACCTAACGAGCCCCATTGTCTTGAGATGTCGATAATTATGTTGCTTTTCTCGGCATCCTCGGTACATCTGGCTGCCTGCTGCAGCCTTGCCCCCGGAAACCCCTCGTAACACTGGAGGACCTACTGGTTCTCGACTTAAGAGCAGAACAGGAAGAACGAAACGAGATTACATTGTCGCCAATAGCCAACACTTTCAGAAATAATACAATCCCCCCCCCCCCCCCCTCAAATGGCTTCAGAACTCTTTATTCTCTTTTTCTACTTTTTAGAGTTCTGGGAGGGGGAAACAATTCTGGTAATCCGGTGTTATCCGGATGGTTCGCTGTAATACAGTTTAATACAGTGTAATTTGGGCTAATCTAGGTAATTACAAGTAATTTAAGTAATCAAAGTAATTATATTTTTATGCAGAGTATTCCAGTGAATCCAGAATAATCCAGTTCAATTTCAGTGTAATCCAGGGTAATTTAGAGTAATCTATTTATAAGTTAGAGTAGCCCAGAGTAATCTACTTTAATCTACTTAGAATCCAAGATAGTTCAATTTTAATTTAGCTAAATCGAAGTAATTTAGGTAATCCAAGTGATTAAATTTTAATTCAGATTTTCACTGATTTCTAAGACTGAAAAAGTGTTTCTATCCACCTCGCATTGGTTCTCTCTATTGCACAGGAAATAAAAATTTCTAATTATATTTTCGAGGGTTTTAGAATAATCTGCAAAAGTTTAGGAACATTCTAAAATCTTCTAGAACTTTCTACAATCTTCCAGAGCTTTCCAAAGCTTTTTAAAATATTACAATATGTTTCATAACAGAACTACAGACTGTTTTAGAACATTGTAAAATTAGAACTTTCTAAGATCAGAACATGCTTAAATTCCAGAGCATTGTAAAGATTTAAAAAAAATGTCCCATTCTTGTAGAACATTCTATAAGATATCGGAATATTCTATACCATTCTAGAATATCCCAGAATATTGAAGAGAAGTCTAGAAATTTATCAAATACTCTGAAATATTCTCGAACATTTTAAAACGATGTAGAATATATTTGTAGTGGGTGAATTAATATAAAATTATCGATTCTTTTGTCACGTCGGGCTGACTAAAATTGACTTTACCTACTTAATGCCATATTTTGAGAAAGAATTCTTTTCTTTAAATTATTTAGTTCAGGATAATTTGCTGTAATACAGTTTAATCCAGGGTATTCTAGATTAATCAAATTATAAGTTGGAGTAGTTTAGACTAATCTACTTTAATCTATTTAGAATTTAAGGTAGTCTAATTTTAATTTAGGTAAATCGAAATAATTGAGGTAATTCAGGGTTCTCTAGAGGAATCTAGGGTGATCTATTTATAAGTCGGAGTAATACAGAATAATTATATTTAATCATATAATCGAGGATAGTCCAATCGTAATCTAGGTAATTAAAAGTAATTTAGGTAATCCAAGTAATTAAATTTTAAGCCAGATTTTCCCAGTGTAATCGAGGGTAATCCAGGATAATCCAGTGTAATCCACTTCTAAGTCAAGGTGACCCAGAGTAATCTAGTTTAATCCATCTATAATCCAAGGTAGTCTAATTGTAATCTAGATAAATCGAAGTAATTTAGATAATCTAAGAAATTAAATTTCAATCCAGAGTTCTTCAATGTAGTAAGGGGTAATTCAGGGTAATCTGGGGAATTCACTTGTAATCAAAGGTAGCCCATTTTTAGTTAAGGTAAATCGAAGTAATTAAGGTATTGCAATAATTAAATTGAAATCCAGAGTATTCCCGTGTACTCCGGGGTAGTCCAGTGTAATTAAGTGTAATCTAGAGTCACCCAGTGTAATCCACTTATAAGTCGGAGTAATTTAAAGTAATCTACTTTAAACTATCTATAATTATGGATAGTTCAATTTAAATTTCGGTGATTTAAATTAATTTGGGTATTCCAACTAATTAAATTTTGATCAAGCGTATTCCAGTGTAATCCAGGGCAATCCAGTTTAATCAATGGTAATTCAGGGTAATGTAGGGTAATCCATTTATAAGACAAAGTAATCCAGAGTAATATAGTATAGTTCAAATATAATTCAAAGTAATCCAATTTGAATCTAGGTAAATGGAAGTAATTTAGGTAATCGAAGTAATTTAGGTAATGGAAGTAATTTAGGTAGCCGAAGCAATTTAGGTAATCCAAGTAATTACATTTTAATTTCGAGTTTCTTAGTGTAATCGAGGGTAATCCAGGATATTCCAGCGTAATTCACTTATAAGTCAAGGTAATCCAGAGTAATCTAGTTTAATCCACCTATAATCCAAGGTAGTATAATTGTACTCTAGGTAAATCAAAGTAATTTAGGTAATCTAAGTAATTAAATTTCCATCCAGAGTACTCCAGTGTATTAAGGGTTAATCCAAGGAAATTTGGGATAATACACTTATAAGTTGGAGTAATCCAGAGTAATCTAGTTTAATTCACTTGTAATCAAAGACAGTTTATTTGTAGTTAAGGTAAATCGAAGTAATTTAGGTATTCTAATAATTGAATTGAAATCCAGAGTATTCCCGTGTACTCTGGGGAGTCCAGTGTAATTCAGTGTAATCCAGGGTAATCTAGAGTAATCAAATTATAAGTCGGAGAAATTTCACAGAAATTTACTTTAATCTATTTAGAATTTAAGGTAGTCTCATTTTAATTTAGGTAAATCGAAATAATTGAGGTAATCCAGGGTAATCTTGAGGAATCTAGGCTAATCTGCTTATAAGTCGCAGTAATCCAGAATAATTCAATTTAATCCGATAATCGAAATTTGTCAATTCGTAATCTAGGTGTTTCAAAGTAATTTAGGAAATCCAAGTGATTAAATTTTATTCTAGAGTATTCCAATTTAATTCAGGGTAATCCAGGAGAATGCAGCGTAATCCACGTGTAAGTCAATGTGATCCAGAGTAATCTAGTTTAATCCACCGATAATCCAAGTTAGTCTAATTGTAATCTAGGTAAATCGAAGTAATTTAGTTAATCTAATTATTTAAATTTCAATCCAGCGTACTCTCGTGCAGTAAGGGGTATTCCAGGGTAATCAAGAGTAAATCACTTATAAATTCGAGTAATCTAGAGTAATCTAGTTTAATTCACCTATAATCAAAGGTGGCCCATTTTTAATCTAGGTAAATTGAACTAATTTAGATAATCGAAGTAATTAAGTTTCAATCTAGAGTGCTTCAGTTTAGTAAGGGGTAATCCATGGAAATCTGGGGTAATTCACTCATAAGTTGGAGTAATCCAGAGTATTTGAGTTTAATTCACCTATAATCAAAGGGAGCCAATGGTAGTTAAGGTTAAGATTAAGTTTAAGGTCAAGGTTAAGTATTTTGGTATACTCTGGGGTATTCCAGTGTAATTCAGTGTAATCCAATGAAATCCAGGGTAATCCACTTATAAGTCCGAGTAATCTAGAGTAATCTAAACTATCTATAATTCTGGGTATTTTATTTTGAATCTCGGCGATTCAAAGTAATTTGGGTATTCCAAGAAATTAAATTTTAATCAAGGGTATTCCAGTGTAATCCAGGGTAATCAAGTGCAATCAATGCTGATCCAGGGTAATATAGGGTAATCCACTTATTTGGCGAAGAAGCCGAGAGTAATATAGTTTAATCCACCTATAATTCAAGGTAATCCAATTTTATTCTAGGTAAATTGTAATTTAGGTAATTTAGTAATTTAATTTAATTTAATTTTTTTAGTAATTTAGGTAACAAAGTAATTTAGGTAATCAAAGTAATTAAATTTTAATCCACATTATTCCAGTGTAATCCAGGGTAATCCAGTTTAATGCAGGGTAATCCAGGATAATCCAAGGTATTCCAGGGTAATATATGGTAATCCATTTATAGGTCTGAGTAATCCACAGTAATATAGTTTATTCTCCCTATAATTCAGGGTAGTCCAATTGTAATCTAGGTAAATTGAAGTAATTTAGGTAATCCAAATACTAACATTTTAATCCAGAGTATTCCAGTTTAATAAAGGGTAATCTAGGGCAATTCAGGATAATACAGCGTAATCTAAGGTTATATACTTAAAAATACTAAAAAAAGGTAAATTTTTTACCAAAAATGGAATCTTTAAATTTTCAATTCACAAAAAATTTAGCAACAAAAAGCTCATTTTCAACCAGTTGAATTTGACTAAAAAGATGAATTTTAAACAAACTAGTTGAACTCACAATTAAAATGATCAGTTTTCAAGATACGAGGTTAATTTTCTACTAAATAGGCGGTTTTTTAATATAATACTTAAAGTTTCAACTTAGAATTGATAAATTACAAACTATGGGATAATTAACTTTTCAGATACAAAAATAATTATCCACGGAAATAATGTACAACAAAATAGTTAAATTTTCAAATAAATAGTTTAACTTTCAACCATAAAATATGAATTTTTATCAAATAAGTTTATTACCAACCGAATACTCCGCTTTTCTAGTAAATTGTTAATTTTTTAATTCAAGAAGAAAATTGATCTATAAAACAATTGTATTTTTAACCCGAAAATATGAATTTTTAATACGAAAGTTAATTTACCACCAAACAGATTAAATTTCAACTAAAACGATAAATCTTCAACAAAAAGATGAAAGATTTGAATTGTAAAAGCAGTTGTATTCTACCAACTAAAACGAATTTTCAACCAAGCAGTTGCATTTTCAACCGAAAAGAATAAGCTTTCAGCCGAAAAGTTCAATTTTCTACAAAAAAGACAAAATTTCCACAAAATACATGAATTTCCAACATGAAAAGGTGCATTTTCAATTTAAAATATAGATTTTTAACCGAACATGAAATATTTAATTTTTCAGTCAAAAAGCTTTTATTTTCATGAAAATAATTAAATTTTAAACCAAACAGTGGAATTTTTTTACCAAACCAAAGAAAATTAGTTTTTAACCAAGAATAGTGGGAAAAGGGAATTTCTTTCAAAAAATTAGGGAAGTAAATATTCTTCCTTGAATATAAAGTCTCAGATATGAAAGTGTTTTCAAAACTTATTATGTTATTTAATTTCGGTACTGTTGCTGGGCCATTTTTTGCAGAAAAAAAATATTTAAAATTTTGATCAGGAAAGGAACTTTACAAGATTCTCAAATTAAAAAAAAAAGTTTAAATAATTTAATTAAAGATATAGTCAAGCTAGTATTAAATAGTTTTCAACTCGTTATTCATTGTTTGACTGACAGTTATATAACATTCTATTTATGTTTTGCATTTAAAAATAGTACAAGTGGATATCTTCAGTGTCATATTTCATTATGAGGATGTGAGGAGGGGTTACCCAAATGTCAGAAATTTTCATGCGAGGGGGGGAGGGCGGTATTTAAAAATCACAAAAAAAGAGTCGCGTTGTCCCTTTATGGCTAGCCCCTAATCAGTGGTTTTATCTTTTTTATTAATAATGATTTTAAGCATCAGTGAAACTTCGTTGAGTCTTTTAAGCGGGGAAATACCTGTAAATGCTTAAATTTTCCCTGATTTTCATAAATTATTTAAAAAATGAAAAATTCATTATATTTTTTCAAAATTGACATGCAGTTAATTCTAACATTAAATTAATATAAAAATTGTTATTTTTATGTCAATCATTTAAAATGGTGGATGTACACTAAATTTTTCCAAGGAGGTCGCAGCGAGACTTCTCAATCATCAGGCATTATAGGATCGGTTCTAGTGATCTGAAAACCAAAAACCAAAATTTGTTGTGTTTATGGATGCCATAATTTCTAGCCAGCCTCTAAGTCTTTTCTTGTTTTAATTAATTTATTTAATCTATTTAAATTTATTGATTTTATGCATCCGTTAAACTTCCTTAAGTCTTTTAACGAAAGTTTTAAAATGTTTATAATTATAATTAGAAGGGTTAGAAATTCTGAAATGTTTGTTTAGGCGAGTTTATGCGTGAAAGTTGAAATTGCACCATGCATTGGCGTTACCCCTATAAAGGAGGGCGCTTGTTAGTGATCCTGGCGTGCTGGAGTCACAGTCGTTCCACTAACCTCAGACTACGATGACGAGAATGTTTACTCATTACAGGCAAACACGATCAATCATCCCGTTCCACAGGTCGAAAGTCGAAACGAGCGTCAACTTAGATGCTTTAGTTGTTAACGAATTTTTACACTTTTATGCTCTCCAACTAATTCCTTTCATCAGCATAATGATTTATCACTAAACAAGAATAGTGTGTGGTGTTGCCGTAAAGTATTAGACTCTACAAAGCCTGTAATTTCTCTTCTGGTTCAATCATTAACGCTCACCTTTTTAGGGTTCATCCGTCCATCTTACTTTTTCCAAGAAGGGGAAATGTGGAGTGGCAAAATAGAGGATGTGAGGGAAAGTGAGAAAAACGGAAATGAGATAGTGAGTGATGATGAGGGAGGGAGAAGTTAGAGGAAGCGTAGTGGAGAAGTAAGAGAAAGTGAGGGATGGGAAAGTAGTGAGAGTAATAAGATTGGTATTGGGGGGAAGTCAAGAGAAGAGAGTAGGCAAAGTGATGGGTAAAAAGGTGGGGGGGGAGGATGATTAGAAATGATGAAGAGTAGGGCTGGTCAATGGTAGTAGGGGGAGCTGCACGTTAGTTGGGGAAGCGAGGAGAGGGGGAATGTAAGATGAGAAGGGGAGTTTAATGTTGCAACCAAAAAATATAAATTTTTCTGAGAAGAAGTGAGAAGAACGGAAATGAGAAAGAGAGTGGTGATGAGGGATGGAGAAGTGAGAGGAAGCCAAGTTGTGAAGTAAGAGAAAATAAGGGATGGAAAGTTAGTGGGAGTAATGGGATTGTTATTGGGTGGAAGGCATGAGAAGAGAGTAGGAAAAGTGATGGGTTACGGGGGGGGGGAGAATGATTAGAAATGATGAAGAGTACGGCAGGTCAATCGTAGTAGGGGGAGCAACGCCTTAGTTGCGGAAGCGAGGAGAGGGGGAATGTAAGATGAGTAGGGGAGTTTAATGTTGCAACCAAAAAATATAAATTTTTGTGAGAAGAAAAAAGATGAAATCTCTATCAGAAGAGATACATTTTATGTGAAATATAATTTTTAATAGAAAATCGAAATAATGAATAACGTTTTATTTCTTAACTTTATTTATTTTCTGGATATACAAATATAAATTTTGTTTGGTTTTTTTAATCGAAAAATTTTTGGAAGAAATTAAAAAATTTTATTAACAATTCTGGGAAAGTTTTCAAATCTTTAGTATATTTTTAATCTATTTAAACCTTCTACAGGTCATTAATATTTTTTAACCTGACTGCAATTATTCCTAAATGACTACTAAAACCTTTAAATTCTTTTTTGAAACTTTTAATTTTGAAATTTTTATTTTAAAATTAAAAAATTTACAAATAATTTTTTAAATAGTAAACAATTTAAAATTTTCTCAGGTATCCTAAGAAAAAGTTTTATTCTCGTAAAATATTTTTGAAAATTCCTAAATAGATCAAAATTTTGTATTCGAATTTTTTCAAAATCTACAATTTCTGTAAAATTTGTTGAAATATTTTTAGGCCTTTCATCAACATAATGATTTATCGCTAAACAAAAATAGTGTGTGGTGTTTTCCTAAAGTATTAGACTCTACAATGCCTGTAATTTCTTTTCTTATTTAATCATTAACGCTCACCTTTTTAGGGTCCATCCGTCCATCTTACTTTTTCCAAGAAGGGGAAATGTGGAGTGGCGAAATAGAGGATGTGAGGGAAAGTGAGAAAAGCGCAAATGAGAGAGTGAGTGATGATGAGGGAGGGAGAAGTGAGAGGAAGCGTAGTGGAGAAGTAAGAGAAAGTGAGGGATGGGAAAGTAGTGGGAGTAAGAAGATTGGTATTGGGGGGAAGTCAAGAGAAGAGAGTAGGCAAAGTGATGGGTAAAAACGGGGGGATGATTAGAAATGATGAAGAGCAGGGCTGGTCAATGGTAGTAGGGGGAGCAGCGCGTTAGTTGGGGAAGCGATGAGAGGGAGAATGTAAGATGAGTAGGAGTGTTTAATGTTGCAACCAAAAAATATAAATTTTTGCCAGTACACTCAATTTTCAATCAAAAAAGGTAAATTATCAATAATAAATATAATTGTTAATATTTCGACTAAGGAGGACTTTAATCAACTAAAAAAGATGAAGTCTCTATCAGAAGAGATACATTTTATGTGAAATATAATTTTTAATAGAAAATTGAAATGATGAATAACGTTTTATTTCTTAAGATTATTTATTTTCAGGATGTACAAATATAAATTTTGTTTAGTTTTTTTATCGAACAAATTTTGGAAGAAATTATAAAATTGTATTATCAGTTTTCGGAAATTTTTCAAAGCTTTAGTATATTTTTAATCTACTTAAACCTTCTAAAGGTTATTAATATTTTTTAAACTGACTGGATTATTTCTAAAAGTCTCCTAAAACCTTTAAATACTTTCTTGAAACTTTTATTAAAATTTCTAAATATTTTTAAAAATGAATCAATTTTTTTATTATTTTCAAATTTTTATTTTAAAATGTAAAAGTTTACAATTAACTTTTTAAGTACTAAACAATTAAACATTTTCTTAGGTATCCTAAGAAAAAGTTTTATTCTCCCGAAACATTTTTCAAAATTCTTAAAAAAATCTACATTTTTTATTCTAATTTTTTCAAAATTTACAATTTCTCAAATTGCCTGTAATTTCTCTTCTTGTTTAATCATTAAGGCTCACAATTTTAGGGTCTATCCGTCCATCTTACTTTTTCCAAGGAGGGGAAATAGGGAGTGGCGAAATAGGGGAAGTGACGGGAAGTTAGGAGGGTTAAAGTAGGGAAAGTGAGGGAAAGTCAGAAGAACGGAAATGAGAAAGTGAGTGGTGATGAGGGATGGAGAAGTAGGAGGAAGGGAAGTGGAGAAGTAAGAGAAAATGAGGAATGGGAAAGTAGTGGGAGTAATGGAATTGGTATTGGGGGGAAGCCAGTAGAAGAGAGTAGGCAAAGTGATGGATAAAGGGGGGGGGGGGGGATTAGAATGACGAAGAGTAGGGATGGTCAGTGGTAGTAGGGGGAGCAGCCTGCTGGTTGGGGAAGCGAGGAGAGAGGGAATGTATGGTGAGTAGGGGAGTTTAGTTGTGCCACGAAAATTTTTTTTTGCAATACAGTCAATTTTTAACCAAAAAAGGTAAATTATCATTGAAAACTTTAATTGTTGATATTTCGACTAAGGAAGATTTTAATTTTGAATCAAACAGAGTTGCATTCATTCCAAAAATGTGAATTTTCAACAAAATATTCAAATTCTCAATCAAACTATATTAATATTCAACTCAACTAAAAAAGATGAAATCTCTCAGAAGAGGTAAATTTTATGGGAAATATAATTTTTAGTAAAGAATCGAAAAGATCAATAACGATTTATTTTTTAAGTTTATTTATTTTCGGGATATCCTAATGTAAATTTTGATTGTTTTTTTTTGTCGAAAAAGTTTTGGAAGAAATTTAAAATTGTTTGATCAATTTTGGAAAAATTTTCAAAGCTTTTGAATATATTTGAACCTTCTAAAAGTCAATCATATTTTTTAACCTGACTGCAATGATTCCTAAAAGTCTCTTAAAACCTTTAAATTCTTTCTTGAAAGTTTTATTAAAATTGCTAAATATTTTTTCAAATGAATCAACTTTTTTTATAATTTTCAAATTTTTATTTTGAAATTAAAAAGTTTACAATTAATTGTTTAAATAGTAAACAATTTAAAATTTTCCCAGGTATCCTAAGAAACATTTTTATTCTCCTGAAATTTGTTGTTCTTGTAAAATAAAAAAAAAATTCTTGAAAATGTTCCACATTTTTTTTTCTAAAATTTTATACTTACATTTAAAATGCTTATAAATCTTTTGCAATTTTTTCTAAAAGTATTTTTTAATTGAAAAATCAATCTAAACTTTATATTTTTGGAACTTAATCTAAATCTTTGAAATCTATAAATTATAAAACTTAAAAATTCCCAATTTAAAATATTTTAATCGATATCCAATTTGTTTAGTATAAAAAAAAACTTCTTTTGAAATAATTCGAAGTTTCCAAAACATATTTGAAAATCCTGCAAAATTAAGTAAACGGAGTTAAAATCTTGCTGGTTCTTTTTCAACGAAAAAAATGATATAATTTTGTTGAAAAAGGTAATAATTGATTTTTTAATAATTAATAATGAATATTGTCGATTAATGGTCAAAAAGTTCTACAAAGTAAAGAGATGCAGACCAGCCTCAGTGTTGTCGCGGCACTCATGTATCGCGGCGTTCTCGGTTCAAATCCTGGCTGAGGCAGATTTTTTTTTGGATTCCCAAAAATAATCAGTAATCGCCACTATTGAATATTTAAAATAAAAAAATTAATTAATACACTGATTGACCAAATAACATTATTATTTAAAGTTATTAATGAAAGGTACCTACTAGTGAGTGGCACACCTATTTAATCGATGAAGGAGCTATAAATCACACCTTTTGTGAATTTAGTGTTGATGACATTCTTTTTCACTTCAGAGATACATGACGAAGTGCCGTTTATTCGAAATCGATACTAATGGTTGTGGTAGCGTTTATTTAATAGAAATGTTTTATGGAAGGCAGGCGTAATATTTGCTCTTCGAGTGAATGGGATAAATTACTTATCCATTATTTATTTATTATAATTTATTTATTATTAAGATAGTATATTTTTCTAGAGCAATAGAATCAACTGCGCGCTACGCGCTCGTGTATTTTTTTATATTTTTACTGAAAACAATCTTTAATAAAAAATAAAAGTTTTAAATAATTATTTATTTGTTAAAAGTTTTTAAAGTTGTGCAACTATAATTTGTTTAGGATTATTGAAAAAATTCAAAAAAGTCTTTGTAGATTTCAGATGTTTTAAAAAAGAATCTACAAAATAAAATAAAAATTTACTTTTTTGTTTTACAGGATTTTTGAAAATTCTTGGAAAAATTCAAATCATTTTAAAAGATATTTGGTACTTTTAAAAGTTTCGAAGAAATCCAAAGATAATTTCTGAAATTTCCGAAATCTTTTCAAGTTATAAAATATATTTAATTCCTTCAAAATTTCTGAAATTCCTCTTGAAATTCTGAAAAATAAAGCGTTCTGAAATTTTAAATTACTTAAAAAATTTCTTCGACAATTTTGGAAATCTTTTAGAATGTTTTAAAATATTTTTAAAAATGCTATAAAAAATTATTTTCCAAAATAAAAAACAATTTTAAATTTTCTTGTGAATCCTTAAACAATTTTTATTCTTTAAGCTTTTGTTTACAGTTATAAATTTTTTCTTAGAATCTTCATAAATATACATTTTGTTTAATATTTTTTTAAAGATTAAAACAATTTAAATCAGTTCTAAACCTATTAAAAACTCCTAAACCTTCTAAGTATATTTGTAAAATTATTTAAATTCTTCCTGAAACAGTTCAAAAATTCTGCAAAATTAAAAAAAAATTGCTTTAAAATATTTTAGATTCTACTTTAGTAATTTTAAAAATGTGGTGAAATATTTTTAAAACCTTTTAAACTATTCTTTCAAAATCAATAAAAAAAATCAATTAAAATTTTCTTGGTAATCCTAAAACAATTTTTTCATTTTTGTGAAACATTAAAAAATTCTTAAAAAGCTTCTGCCAGATTGAAATATTAAAAAACTTACATTTAGTTTTAATTTAAAAAAAATTCAAGCTTTTAATTCTTTTCGAATTTTTTAAAAATTGTGACAACTTCGAGATATATTTAAAGAAAATTAAATTTTCCTGAAATTGATAGAAAGCCTCAAAAATTAAAAAATTTTCTTTAAATCTCCTAGATAATTTTTTTGAGTATTTTGAAATCTTTAAATTTAAAAATAAAATCTGATTCATCTTTTGGCCATTTCTGATAGAAAATTCATTTTTTTGTTTGATGAAAATTCAACTATTGGGTAAGAATTCATTTTTTTGGTTTAAAAATGAATTATTTTAGTTAAAAATTAATTTCTTTCCTTAAAATGTAATTATTTTGTTGAAATTTTTTTTTATAAATTTATTTTTCACTGAAAATGTTGGTATTCTACTTTAATTAGAAAATTGTTCTTTTTTAGTTTAAAATTCACTTCTATTTTTTTTAGATTGAAAATTCATGTCTTTTTTGATAAAGTATGCATTTTTTTGAGTTTAAAATTCAACTATTGTATTAAAAATATATTTTCGTTGAAAATTTATTATTTCCGTTAAAAATTAATTCCCATGCTTAAAAATTTAACCATTTTTCTAATTAGTTTGTTTGCTTTTTGAAAATTCATTTCTTTTGTTGAAAAGTTAAACATTAGATTAGAAATTCCTTCAAAAATTAAAAGATTTGATTCAAAATTCATTTCATTGTTAAAAATTAATCTTTTTTGTTTAAAAATGTAATTATTTTCTTGAAAATTATGGCTGTTTTGAATAAGGATACAAATAATTTGTTAAAAATTCGTATTTTCCGTTTTAATTTAACTGTTTTTGACTAAAAATTAAAAAATATTTTTTACTGAAAATATCAATTATTGCACTTTTTGTTGAGAATTCACTTGTTATTGACGATTTTTTACTTTGTCCAAAAATTTAATTATTCTGTAGAAAATTCTCTTTTATTTGAGTGAAAATTAATTATTTTAACTGGAAATGTAACTCATCCATTTTTTGAAAAAAATTATTTGTTTTTAGTACCTTTTTGTTTTCAACAATAATTATCTCAATTTAAATAATGCAATAAAAATATCGAAAAATGAAAAATTTTCAACTGTTGTAAAAATACAACTTTTGATTGATATTTAAAAATAAAGTTACTTTTTCTCATGTCAAATTCTAATTTTGATTCAGCTCAATACGTCTGTCTTTGAAATTAAATTAATTATATAATATAATTAATCCATTTTATTTAATTAATTATAGCTGCGTCATCAGGGAACAAGCCAAACTTATAAATAATATTCGACCACTCATTTCGATTTTCAGGACTATAAGAAACTTAATTAATTATTTTTATTTAATTATTCGTGTATGGATCATATTTACGTTGTCAAGTTCATCATAATTATATAATTAAAATAGATCCTTAACTTCGTTTACCACTTATTACTGAACCAATATTTTCCTAATTGGGAGAATTGATAGATATTTTTATAGAAATAAATTGAACCAATTTCATAAAATGATAACAAAAATAAATGAATGTGGAATAGGGTAGTCCATAAATATATTGGATTTTTTTTCGAATTTTCATGAATATAGCCCACAAATCTTTTCTTTTTTTCTTTTTTTTTTGAAAAAATACGATTTCGAAAATTTCTTTCATAATTGCAAATATTAGATAAATCGAGGTCGAACTCAAAATTTTCCTTTACAAGTAGCTAATTATAATTTTTTAAAGTTTTTTTTTAATATGTTCCTAATGCATAAAGTATAAGTAATCTTATAGTTTTGAAATTTAAATATTTTCGTGAATAATCTAACTATTTTGTGGATAATTATTTTTTTGTTTTAATGAATTTTTGAACTGAACTTAATCTAATTCGTAGAAAATTAAATGATTTTATTAAAATAAATTCTTAAGAGGATTTAAGAAACGTTTAATTATAAATGGGAAGTAATAATTTATATATTTAAAAGACCTTGAATAAAAAGAACCTAAAAAAATAATATTTAGCGCCCAAATCAATTAGTGTTATTTCAAATTGAAACAAAAATTTCAGAAACATTAAACATTATAATTTTTTTAAAGAAAAAGATTTTATTATTCTTTTCTTAATAAATAATTAATATTTATAAAAAGTAATTCAGTTGTTTGGATTCGGACAATTTTTACTTATGGAATTTTCTAGTTAAGATATTTTATAATTCGGCAATTTTATTCGGGAATTTTATTGTTTGGGGATGTTATTATAAGGAAATTTTATTTATTGGTAATTTTATTATTCGCGAATCTTCTACTTCGGAAATTTTATAATTTGAAAATTTTCTGTCGGTAGTTTTCTTATTCGGGAATTTTATAGCGGCGGGAATTTTGTAATTTCGAAACCTGATTATTCGGGAATTTTATTATTCAATAATATTCTTATTGGGTAATTTGAAAATTTAGGGATTTTATTATTAATTAGTGTATAATTTAAGAATTGTATTATTCTGGAATTTTCTAGTTCGGCTATGTTATCATTGAGCAATTTTCTACCTGGAATTCGGGAGGCTTATGACTCGGAAATTTTTATTATTTGGTACTGTTATTATTCGTCAGTTTTACTGCTCGAAAATTTTATTATTCAGCAATATTATTATTTGGTCATTTTATTATTCGGAAATTTGCGGTCGGGAATCTTACTATTCGGGAATTTTACAATTCGAGAATTTTGGAATTTTGGAATCTTATTATTCGGGAAGTTTTGAACTCGGAGATTTTATTATTCAGCAGTATTATTATTTGGTAATTTTATTATTCTTAAATTTGCGGTCGGGAATTTTATTATTCGTGAATTTTGCAATTCGGGAGTTTCGTAATTTTTGAACATTTTTACTCGGGAATTTTATTACTTGGAAATTTTATTTTCAGGTAATATTAATGTTTAGAAATTTTATTTTTCGGCAATTTTGTGTCGGGGATTTTATTATTCCTGAAATTTCAAATTTGGGAATTTTGTAATTTATAAATCTCATTAATAGGCTATTTTATTATTCGCGAATTTTATTATTCAGTAATACTATTATTTGGGAATTTTATTAGTTCTTAGCTTTATAATTAAGGAATTTTATTATTCGGAAATTTTCTAGTTTGGATATTTTATAATTCAGCAATATTCTGTCGGGAATTTTATTACTCGTGAATTTTTCAATTCAGGAATTGCTTAATTTTGGAATCTTATTATGCGGGAATTTTATTAGTCGGAAATTTTATTATTTGGAAATTATTCTTTAGTATATTTATTATTAGGAAATTTTCTCTTGGGGATTTTATTATTCGTGAAGTTTCAAATTCGGGAATTTTGTAATTTAGAAATGTCATTATTCTGGAATTTCATTGTTCGGATATTTTATAATTCAGCAATTTTCTACCTGAGATCTTATTATTCGGGAATTTTGTAATTCTGGACTCTCATTATTCGAGAAGTTTATAACTTGAAAATTTTGATTATTCGGTTCTTTTATTATTCGGGAATTTTATTGCTCGGGAATTTTATTATTCTGCAATTTTTTGCTGAATTTCGTAATTTTGTTATTTGTTATGTGGGAGTTTTATCACTCGGAAATTTGATTTTTAGGTAATATTAGTATTTGGGAACTTTATTATTCGACAATTTTCTGTCGGGGACTTTATTATTCGTGAAGTTTCAAATTCCGGAATTTCCTAATTTAGAAATCCCAGTATTCGGGAATTTTTTTACCCAGAAATTTGATTATTCAGTAATATTATTATTTGCAATTTTTATTATTTCGCAATTTTCTGTCGGGGATTTTATTATTCGTGAAGTTTCAAATTCGGGAATTTTGTAATTTAGAAATATCGTTATTCGGGAATTTTATTGTTCGGGAATCTTATGATTCGGTAATTTTTTATTATTCAAACATTTTCTGTCGCGGACTTATTATTTCTGAAGTTTTAAATTCAGGAATTTTATCATTTATAAATCTCATTGTTAGGCTATTTTATTATTCGGGAATTTTTATATTCGTCAATATTATTATTTGGCAATTTTATTACTCCTGAGTTTTATAATTAAGGAATTTTATTATTCGGATATTTTATAATTTAGCAATTTTCCGTCGGTAATCTTATTATTCGTGAATTTTTCAATTCCAAAATTTCGTAATTTTGGAATCTTATTATGGCGGCATTTTATTAGTCGGAAATTTTATTTTCAGGTAATTTTAGTATTTGGAAATTTTATTATTTGGCAATTTTCTGTCAGGGATTTTATTGTTCCTGAAGCTTCAAATTCAGGAATTTTGTGATTTAGAAATCTCAATGTTCGGGAATTTTATTGTTCGGGAATCTGATGATTCGATAATATCATTATGTGGGAATTTTATTACTCCTGATTTTTAAATTTTAGGAATTTTATTATTCAGAAATTTTTTATTTCGGCTATTTTATAATTCAGAAATTTTCTGACGGGAATTTCATTATTCGGGAATTTTCCAATCTGGAAGTTTCGTAATTTTGGAATCTCAGTATTCGGTATTTTTAATACTCAGAAATTTGATTATTCGGTATCATTATTGTTTGGGATTTTTATTATTCGAAAATTTTCTCTTGAGGATTTTATTATTCGTGAAGTTTCGAATTCGGGAATTTTGTAATTTAGAAATCTCATTATTCGGGGATTTTATTGTTCGGGAATCTTATGATTCGGTAATATTATTATTTGGAAATTTTATTTCTCCTGAGTTTTATAATTTAGAAATTGTATTATACGGAATTTTTCTAGTTCTAATTTTTTATAATTTAGTAATTTTCTGTCGGGAATTTTATTACCCTTGAATTTTTCAATTCAGGAATTACGTAATTTTGGAATCTTATTATGCGGGAATTATGTTAGCCGGAAATGTTATTTGCAGGCAATATTATTATTTGGAAATTTTATTACTCCTGAGTTTTATATTTTAGAAATTTTATTATTCGGAAGTTTTCTAGTTCGGCTATTTTATAATTCAGAAATTTTCTGTCGGGAATTTCATTATTCGGGAATTTTCGAATTCGAAAGTCTCGTAATTTTGGAATCTCATTATTCGGGAATGTTATAACTCGGAAATTTTATAAATCGGTAACATTATTGTTTGGGATTTTTATTATCCGCAAATTTTCTGTCGGGAATTTCTCAATTCGGAAATATTATTATTCGGGAGTTTTATAATTCAGAAATTGTATTATTTGTTGATATTACTATTTGTGAATTTTTATTTGTCATGAGTTTTATAATTTAGGAATTTTAATATTCAGGAATTTTCCAATTCGAGAATTTTATATTTCAGGATTTTTCAGTCGTCCCGATTCAACTAATATTCAAAAATCTGAATAAAATTTACAAAAGCGTATTTTTATCCAAAACTTCTTTAGTAAATGAGGAGCTCTATAGATATTGGTTTAGGATCCAGAAGAATTTTTAAGTAATATCCACTCTTCGAAATAAATCGAGAGTAATGGCTTGTGAAAACTTTGTTAAGCGAACACGATTTTCTACCGGATTCCAAGCCATAAATTTTGTTTCGTAATAATAGGTTCTGGGACCTCATAGTCTCAAGCAAAATAAGCCCATCAATTCAATTACCCTTCTTCATATGGTAAGATGCGCTCGTTTCACTCTGGGCGGTCGCTAGGAACTTAAACTAGAAGATATTATTATGCAAACAACCAAAACGCGTCAAATTAAACGATAAAGTCGAACTGAGATAAAAAAAATAACATTTTTTATCATTCGTATTTATATTTTTACTTTTATTTTCTCTCAGAAATATAATAATAATTCTTATAATATTCTTAAATATATATATTTTTCAAAAAAAAAAAAAATTCTAACGTCTCTCCACTGGGATTTGTCGGTCAGCCGCTTTTCAAATTAAGCTCTTAGAGAAATCAACACAAAAATCCTTTTTCAGAAATGTACGCTATCTCAAGCCAGGTGTTACGTGTATGATAATAATACTTTCAAGGGAATCTGTATTATCAGCTGAGTAGTTACCAGCATTCAGTATAGATGTCACTTTAAAATCTGTGGAAATAGGAATCAAAACTATCGATCAAGTTGACTCTTTAAATAACAGAAAATAATTATTGTCATTAGGATCATTAACGTCAGGATGGAAAATAAATTTTAAACAAAATTTAAATTATATTATTGTGTAAAAAGATCTTCTAACGTCGCTCCACTGGGAATTGCCGGTCGAGTGCTTTTCCAATTAAACTATTAGAGAAATTGAAACAAAAACCCTTTTTAAGAAAAGTACGATATCTAAAGCCAGGTGTTACATTTATGATAATAGTACTTTTAAGGGAATCTGTATTATCAACTGAGTAGTTACCATCATTCAGTATAGATGTCACTTTAAAATCTGTGGAAATAGGAATCAAAACTATCGATCAAGTCAACTCATCAAATAACAGAAAATAATTATTGTCATTAGGATCATTAACTTCAGGATAGAAAATAAATTTTAAACAAAATTTAAATTATATTATTGTGTAAAAAGATCTTCTAACGTCGCTCCACTGGGAATTGCCGGTCGAGTGCTTTTCCAATTAAACTATTAGAGAAATTGAAACAAAAACCCTTTTTAAGAAAAGTACGATATCTAAAGCCAGGTGTTACATTTATGATAATAGTACTTTTAAGGGAATCTGTATTATCAACTGAGTAGTTACCATCATTCAGTATAGATGTCACTTTAAAATCTGTCGAAAAAGGAATCAAAACCATCGATCAAGTCAACTCATCAAATAACAGAAAATACTTAACGTGAACTATAACTAGATGGAAAATAACTTTAAACAATTTTAAAATTAAATTGTTTGAAAAAAATATCTCCCTTCGCTCCACTGGGAATCAAACCTCAGAACTCTCGATTGACGGTGGGTGCTTTTCCAATTAAGCTATCAGATAGATCGAAAGAAAAATTCTTCTTTAGAAATGTACTCTATCTCAAGACAGGTGTTACCTTTATGATACGAGTAGTTTAAAGGAAACTGTATTATCATCAGAGGTAGTTACTAACGATCAGTGTAGATGTCATTTCACAATCTGTCAAGAAGAAGAATTCCAAAGAATTTTCAATTGATTCAATTTCAATTTCAAGAGCTTTAAAAAGTTGAGAAAGATTTTAAATTAAAAAAGGATTCCAAGAAATTTTGATTTGTTTTCAGTAATTTAATGGGATTTAAAAGATTTAAACTATTGTAGGATATTTAAAAAAATTTTAAGTTATTTTTTAGAACTTAAAAATGTTTTAACGGATTTCAAAGAATCGCCAAGAAATTGAAATATTGTACGAAATTTCAAAATATTCCTAGGAATTCCAGTCTATTGAAGATTCCAAGGCATTTTTAGGAGTTTTAAAAAGGTTTAAAAGACTTTAAAAGAGTTGAAATAAATTCGTAATCAGTATTAAAATTACTAGTAAAAAATTACAAGAGATTTTAAATTATGGTAAAGGTATTTAGGGTGTTTTTTAAAATTTCAAGAAATTTGATAGAGGATTCCAAGGAATTTTCAATTGATTTTAGTAATTAAATAGAATTGCAAATGTTTTTTAAAACTTTAGGCATTTTTAAAAGATTTTAAGACATTTTGAAAAGTTTTAAAAAGATTGAAAAATATTTGAAATATTTTAGAGTAATTTGAAATTTTTTTAAAGAATTTTCACAAGCTTTCAAAAATTGTAAAATATTTAAACACATGGTTAAGGATTTGAATTATTTTAGGGTATTTTAAAAGATTCCAAGGAATGTTCAATTCACATAATTAAATGGGATTTCAAAGAATTTAAAATATTTTAGGGTATTTTTTTAACTTCTTAAGTATGTTCAAGAGATTTGAAAAATGTCGAGAGATTTTAAGTTATTATGAAGGATTTGAACTGTTTTAGAATATTTTAAAAAATTTTGATTAATTAGGAAGAGGACTCGAAAGATTTTTTAATTGATTTAATTATTTAGAGGATTTTCAGTGGTTTAGTTTATTTTGAAAGATTTAATTAATTTTAGGATATTTTTTTTCAATTCTGATTAATTGGTACACGTAATTTAAATGAATTATTAATAATAAATATGATTATTATGAATTTTAATTATTATTATTATTATTATTATTATTATTACCAATAAATATTGTAAAGGAATTTTCCATTGTTTCCATTAATCTAATGAAACTTCAAAAGATTTGAATTATTTTATATTATTGTTAAAAATTCCAAGAAATTTTTACCGCCTTCATAAAAATGCAAGAGATTTTAAAATGCCAATCTTTACGGCATTTAGAGCTTCTTCAAAGATTCCAAACCATTTTTAAGAGGTTTAAAAAGATTTCAAAATATTTTAAATATTGTACGGTATTTGTAAATTTTTAAAAGAATTTTCACAAGCTTTAAAAAATTGCAAGAAACTTCATAATATTGTTAAAGTTTTGAATGATTTAAAGTTACAACGAATATTTAAAAGCATTTTTAAGAGATTTTAAAAGATTTCAAGATTTAAAATATTTTAGTTTTTTTTTTAATCTTAAAGAATTTTCAAAAGCTTTAAAAATGGTAAGAGATTATAAAATATTTTTAAGGATTTAAGTTATTTCAACGCATATAAAAAAGTTCTGTGGAATTTTAAATTGGTTTTAGTAATTTTAAGGGGTTTCAAAGTAAATAAACAATTTAAGGTTGTTTTAAAATTCCATGTTTTTTGAAGAAGTTTAACAAGTTTCAAGGAATTTGAAAAGATTCTAAAGCTTTTCAAAATATTTTTAAAATTTGAAAGAAAATACTTTTAAAAATATTCTTAAAATATATAAAAATATTTCTAAAATATTTTTAAATAATCAAAGGAAGTGCATAATATTTAAGAGAATTTCATTAAATACTTTAGAATTTCCTTGATTTCTTTAAATTCATTTGTTACAATCAAAATTTGATCAATTTTTTTTATATTTAAATTTTTTTTTTAAATTTATTTTTATGATTTTTTGTTAAATTTTGTTTAATTTATTAGGATTAAAAAAATATATTTTTAACTTTTTTTAAATTCACCTTGAATTTTACGAATTTAATCGGATTCTATTCGCAACCCTTAAATTTTTCTAAATTCGCTTAAATTTTATGGAAATCCTTTATATTTTGCAAAATTTTTACCAATTTATTTGAGATACTTTGAAGTTAACTTGAATT
>JAAAKG020153280.1:0-30880 GCA_010014905.2 Druon quercuslanigerum
ACCAAACTTGTATAGCAAAATGCTGAGCTCGGACCCCTCCACTCGATCGATTCGAGCACGCCGACCATTGCTAAACATTCTGTTAAAATGCGCAGATTTTTCTGGTATATAATGCCATAAAATTTTGTAAATGCTCGGCGTCAAACTTGTAAATCAATTTCCAAACTTTTTGGCAAAAATTCCTAAAATGATATTAGCAAAATCTCCCAAAATTTAGGTAAACGTTACCAAACTGGTCACATATCGAGGACTGCCACAAAGTTTGGCAAACTTTGCCACAATAATTTTCTCCGCGTACTAAAAGTAAAAATATTATAAATACAGTATACATAATACATAATTCAGCGCTTCAACCTTGTGTATTTATGTTAACGAGATATGATCTTGTTAGGAAAAAGAGAAAAGTGTACACGGTTTGTATGCGATTCCAGATAAATATGTGCGATTAAACGATGATGGACAAAGTCAGTAATAAGTGTGTTCTCAAAGATTCTGTTTTAAATATAGCAATAATTATTAGGGGTAAAAACAATAATGTTTTGGCCATGTCGAGACAATGGATAAAGGATGTTTAAAGAAACATGTGTACAGTGAACTTTTACTTATACCAAGACTCACTTATTCTAAAACTCTCTCTCAATTGGCTCAATGACTCCATGGCTAAACAATTCACAAGAGGCCCGAGGAGCAGGTAGCCCTCATTTGCCTTTTTGCGCAAATGCTCGAACGCACTCATGCTTACAGCGCGCACATCGATGCAATCCAGTGGCAGCCTATGTACGAGTACGTCGCTCGAAAAATCACCCCACGTTTCGTGGTAGAGATGAGGGCCTCGGCCGTCTTGGAATATGTAAATGTTTACGTTTCCCGGTCCTTGGAGTAAGCGAGAGTTCACTGTATTTAAAAAATATGAATAGTTGTGTACTCATAGTTAGACCAAGAAAAGAATACCAGAAGCCTATAAATAAGAGTTTGAAGTGAAAACACGTAAGGATCTAAGAAGGCAAACGAACTTGCATAAGAAGATGTGTGAACATAGGGGAAGCAAAAGATGTATACCAGGACAGGCATCTAAAAAATGATTAAAGCGATATACATCTAAACTACACATGGACTTAGGAACAATAGATTTACGAAGCTCACTACACGGGGTGATTGCTAGAGACATTGATCAAATCATAAGTAAACCAGGTCAGATCTATCCCTTCTGCTTGGCCTACTTTTCTTAACCCTTATCTTCCCAGCAGTATAATAATCCAGGCATCTGGTACTTTTACACCGTATTCAATGGGTAATAAGCATTTTTTTTAGATAAAACAGTTTATTAAGGGGTCATGATCAAAATTCTAAGTTTTCTAGAAATGAAACCCGTACGTTCCGGAGATATTTTTGAAAAAAGTTCCAAAAATCGTGTTTGCGTAGATTGGCCCGTCCCATTGCATTTTAGAATAAAATGTTCAACACCATAATTGAACTAGACGAAACTCTGAACAATTTTATGTCAAATAAAACCTTTTAACTTCAGGAGCTGCCGATATATGGTCCTCCAAAGAACCCGGAATTTTTTGGAAAAAAGAGGCGCAAACCCCCAATTCTGAAGTTTTTATTTGTACTTTGGAACTTGTTAATTTCACAAAAAAAATCAAAAGTTAAATTCAAGTAGACGCAGTTTCGAGTAATTCTAAAAAAATGCAATGATCCAGCGCCAATTGGTCATAAGTTATAGCCTCACAAAGTTGAACACTTTTGACCTATTTTTCAGGGCGAATTACTCGTGTTCGTTTTTTTTCAAAATACTTCAGTTCATCGAAAAAGTTACATAAGTGGTGCAAGAGATAAAGTTGCAGGGCAGGAAATTCTACGTAAATCTAATAACCCAAATAATCAAACAATCTCAGCTACTTATTTTCCACTCTAAATTATTCAAACCCCTTTTCAGATAATGACTAGTTGGTTCAGCAAATGCAAAGTAAAAAGGAACACAGTCCGGCACATTTCCTAACAGAACTCAAAGGATTTAAACGTGGATATAGAATAAACGATCGCGATATTTTGGAGAACCTTGACATAATACTTATCAAGGACGCAAAAGATTTCTGTTGCATGAATAAAACTTTTTGGAGATCATTTATAGACTTTTACGAAAACTTTAAAAATGATTACATTGATGAACGATTTTCAGAAAAAATAAAAAAATAAAAAAATTTTGCAACCAAAAACGGATTCAAGACATCCACTCTTATCTCACAGAAGTTAGAGAACCCTTTACGAAACTTTACCCCAGAAAAAACCTGGAAGAGGAATTGCGCAGAACGTACAAAAACCTAAAAATAGAATATAAAATGTACATAAAACGTAACGACTTTGAAACTTTTGAGCAATTAGAAGAATTAGGTAAAGAACGGGAAACTGAGCTAGACAAGTCAAAATTAGAGGGCAAGTATTACAGATTACTGAACCTAAAATTTAAGATAAAAATGTACAAAAACGTAACAATGATAACGGGGATAAAAATAAGTTTAAAAAAATGCAGATTTTTGTGAAAATAAAAAAGGTCGACACGATATCCGAAGCGGAAACCAAAATAATCAGAATAAAAAACAATGCAAAAATCGATTTCCATTATCACCATCTGGATTTTCATCCCTACCTTTTTCAAATCAATACAAACAATTTTTCAGACTTAACTTCCGATCCAGATTTCCAAAAATTACGGACATAAAAATCAAAAATCGGGTAATAATAATAACAATGATTCACAAGGTAAAACAACCCAGAATACAGACAAAAAATACAATCCAAATACAAACACGAATAACAGAACTAATAATTTAAATTGCTATCATTGTGGATTCGTGGGTCATTTTAATAGAGAATGCCCATATCACGCTTACAACCAAAGAAACTGGAAGGGCGGGTATTATGATCGAATATAGTACAACCTAATACCGGAACTCCAATACGTTTTAATTCGGATAAAGATGAGATAGCAGAAACGCATTTCCATCTGATGAAAAAATTGAAAACAGTCTATAAAAGCCAGAATTCAAAATATTAAATTTGTAAACCCATCTCGCAAAAATACGTGGTTGCGAACGGACAAACAGTAGACCGGGGAGTCACTGAAAGAAAGGGCGGCCGAGCAATATCCGAGGTGGGTCGGAACCCCTCGGAGGGTCCCGTAACCACGACCCACGGAACGTCCCGTCCTCAGTTTTGACTCGTTCGCCCAGGGGCGGTCAACGCAATGGGAATGAAACGGTGATGGATACCGAGACTTAGCGCCGCGTACAACTGGTCTGTGAACTAGATCGTATGTGCATGTGTTAGTGCACGTATATGACTATGTACTTCTTTTCATGCATGTCCCTAATGTTTTCATAATCTATGGAAAATGAAAGTTAGTGCAAAATTTAAAGAATATGAGGCAAAAGAGGAAAAACTAACATTTTTTAATGTCTTTTGAATCATACTTTCATAATTTTGCACTAATTCTTTCGTATGGCAATACGTAAATAATGAAAATCTGCAAAAATTTTTAAGAGTACTGTAGATGTTTATTGACAAATCTCAATAATTTATAAAAATAATTTATAAAATTTATAGTACGTAAATAACGAAAATCTGCAAAAAAATTTTAAGAGTGCTGTAGATGTTTATTGACAAATCTCAATAATTTATAAAAATAATTCATAAAATTTATAAAAATTGATAAACGAACGAATTTTCATTGAAGAAAGAAACTCCCAGTCATTTTCCGGTTCGCAAAGATTTTTCTTGGGCAATAAAGTTTACAAATTTGAACACTAAAGCTAAAAAATTTGCCATTAAAAGTAATAAAACCTAAAGTACATATGATAGCATTCAAAGTGGAACTCTCAGATTTTCAAATTTTCAATTTAAGTCACAGCAATTGTCACACACAAAATCCACAATATTTCACAAACAAAACTAAGCAAATAACGAAATTACTGAAAAATAATTTTTACAGGTTATGTCGTACGCCGCATTGTTTTCAAAAGTTGTCAAAAGACAGCATAGTAAAACAGTGAACAGACATGGTAAAACAGTCAACCTTCCCATTGCCCCGTCCACCCACTGACTAACTGAACAGCGATCTTTCGGTTATTTTTATTTTGAAAAAATAATATCTTGAGCCCATAGAACGCGTTTTTGATATACCGGGAGGGAAAATGTTAACTTTTGCATGAACGTTTAAAAGAAAGTTAGTCTGGTAGCACAGAGCCTACTGATCATGGCCAAAAACCGGAGGTAACCTGAAATTATGGAAAATAAACCGGGTTTTACTTATTATTTCAGGGAACCTCGCACTTTCTTGGAAAAATAATTGGCGCATCTTATAGATCTCAAAAATATACATCGACTTCATGTCCGACAAGCTCATTCAAGACAACAACAAAACTCCTAAAATACAAAAGAACGATTTTTTTCTACTTTCCTTCACTTCATGGGACCATTTCAGGTCCGCCATGTTTCTTCCTTATATATATATATATATATATATATATATATATAGTATATAAGACTAAAACGGACAGAGAAGTGGGTCAGAGAAAACCAACATGAAGAACTATTCCGCTCCGGGTACCTGCTCATCGATAGATGTGTCTGCAATTAACATTAACATAAAACATTAACATAAAGCTTTCGATTCGACCTTCCATAGACTTATCATTTGTCTTTTGGCAAGCTTAAAGGTTCGTCCGCATATCGCAAGGTGCATAGAGAGATTGATATCTATTATGAGCCAACTCCTCTTTTGTTTCACATGATTGCCACTATCTCTCGCACTTCGCCATTCCGAAGGGTACTTTTGCGGCGAACGTGGAAATGGAAAGCATAAGGTCACTCACATATTTGACATGGATGATCTTAAGATCTATGCTAAAAGCAAGGAGCGACTACACCTAGCTCTAGAGATTTATCAACGAATAGTTTAAAGATATTCCAATGGATTTCGGTTTAGAAATATGTGCTAAGGTTTTTTTGTAGCTAGGAAAACTTGATGGCATCTGAATGGCCGCATTCATGATGTGATACCTATGAAGGCTACTCTCCGAAGCGGATACAAACGGGTCATCTGATACATTTGATCTTACGAACTGTCGGCGAGGAACAATGTATCCGCAACTCTTATGCTTGCTGTCTCGGTGTTACTCTATTTATTTGGAGTGTTTCCATAGACGAAGGACGAGCTAAAATCCCTTGTTATCAGGGCAACCTGAATCTTCTTTTCCACGACTTTACATCTCAAGCCGTCAATCTGGTCGGCACAATACTAAATCTTGAATGTCTGCACAACAGGATTGTTCTGGGTACAGCACATATACTCGCGAATGGAAGGGACCCTTTTCTTAAAATGTTTAGTAACCATGAAAAAATGGGCAAAGGAGCGCTTCTTTACAAAGCGACGGAGGAAGCTGCTGAAACAGTCGGCCTGGACTTCAATATCAGGGACGAGCAAAATGCATCCAGTCTTATCTACCTCATGTCCTCACTCCTGAAAGCCCAAACTAAGAAAGCATAGGAGAAAAACTTTCGTGAACAGCTCCACAACAAGAGGATGCACGATATCTCCACCGAAATGTAGATCAATCGATGTCATGTGAGGTGTTGTTTGCTTTCCTTAAATTACCTAAATTGAAGTCGGGTACGGAGGGTTTTATTTTCGCATGTTAAGACGGATTCATTTCCACTTTAGCATATCGTCACCACATTTTGAACTAAGATATTCCTGATGATGTTTCAAGGGCATATGATTCACACACCGCGCATCTAGGACACATACTATCTAGCTGTCAAAATTATACGGGATTGACATATATCCAAAGGCACAATCCGGCACTTAAATTGCTCTATCACCCTCTCTGTAACTCTTGCGGCATTATTCTTAATACTGCTTCGATAAACGCTCCCAAGGAAATCGAGACAATTGCCGAGAATGGAAAGTTCCGCAAGTACTGGAACTTTATATACTCAACAATTGTTTCAGTTGCAGACTCGAGACCTGACACAGTTCTCCTTGACTTCGAGAAACGAACCATGTTCGTTATCGTATTTTTAGCACCAGATGGAAAAAACATCACAGGCAAGGAGAATGAAAAGAAAGAGAGGTAAAAGACCTTAGACCCCTTATAGCAGTTGCGAAGGTTGCCCTAGTAATATTCTGTTAATCTAATCTTATTTATCATCGGTGCACTTGTTGGTGCTAAGCTTTCACTGTTTAGTAGCTTGAAAAGCATCCCTGCGTGTCAACTACGTGCTAAGGCACTTGCGGGCAAAACGCAGAAGGAGGTCGTTCTTGGGTCTCTCCGTGTCCTCACGGTGCTAAAGAGTTTCGTCAAATTATCGTATTGAGTCCGTCACAGACGTTAACAACCCATCTCATGGACGTGAAATGTGCTTATAGCTGAAATTTTATCGCGATTTCGCTAGGAGCGCATTCATTTTTTGTGAGTAGAACTCGCTCCAGGCGAAATCTTTCGGTTATCCTTATGACACACACACACACACACACACACACACACACACACACATACACACACACACACACACACACACACACACACACACACACATAACTTTGAGCACATGTGAATTTTATTGTTTTTTAACTATGAGATTGTTATATACTAAAAAACAACTTTTTTACTTTCTTAAACAAAATCAATTATTTGGTGATGGTGAAATGGGGTTAAGGGTTTGTTTTTCGGGTTTTCGTCAATAAAGAAAAGCAAGGAAGTTAGATTATGTATTGGCGCTTTTAATATGTTATCACTATCTGACTCTTATGTACTGTAAAATACATTGACAACAATTTACCATCCCTTAACGTGACAAATATTACCCAGTGATGTGGGACTTAATCACTCGCTCATAAAAAAGTAAAGAAAGGTGCTTCCGTGCTTGAAAGAAAAATTTGACGACATTTTCCGTACGTTTTATGCGGGTTCCTTCAAAGTGAAAGTTTTTTATTTTAATTTTAGTCTATTGAGAAGCCTTTTAAAATTAATTTTACGCATAAAAAGCATAAAATACAATATAATCGTTCTGTTAACTAATTTTCAAAAAAAGACCCTATACACTTTTAGTTATGTCCCTCTTAAAAGTCAACTGAAGTCTAAAAATGTAGCATTAAAACCTAACTCATTCAAATTAAAGCATATTTGAAGTAAGAAGTGGAGAAATACAAATTTTATATACAAGCCTACAAAATTGCACCCGGTTAAAGTTGCGGAAATGAATATCAGGCACTTTAACCATTTTTCGTTCAAAAGAGCCGATTATTAAATACTTTAAATTTAAATTTAATCTAGGGCCCTTTAAAATGTAGTCACTTCAATATATGTTAACAAGATGTACTACATGGTTCCTGAAACAATTTGGCTGACAATAATATCTAAATAATCCGGAGAAAGTTCTAAAACTAGAGCTAACTTGTAAACCAAGGAGAGAATCTAGGGAGCAAATATTGTCCCTAAAAACGTCCTCTAGCTTAATTACATTCAGATCCGTATAAACCTTTTAAAGTAGTAAAATCAACTAAATAATGTTTACGTTTTAAAACTGTTAAGCAGGACCTAATTCCTAATTAAATCCTAATTTCTTGCTTAAAAGTATTTCTGATAACAGAGGACAATCTCTTGAAAGTATAATATATTTATTTGAAAAAATATCTCTGCTAATATGAAAAGAAGTACTCTGATAGTGCCTTTTCTTGTGATTTATTAGTATTATTCAAAAACTTTTAATACGCAGTAAAGTTACGTCGCTGCTCGTGGTACGCAGTAAACTTATGAAAGGTGACTGTGCACTAGGGTTATGTCCCATTTTGGGCTGTGTAGTAGACTTCTATCGGCCTAATGCTATGCAGTACATTTGTTTGACACTTAGCGTTCATCAAAGGGCTCGGTGTTTCGCCAGATTATTATACGTCTACAAGGACGAATTGCTTGATAAAAAAATATTTTTACCACCTAATATAAAAACAGCTATAACGGTCTAAACATACAGTAATGTTAGTGACTGATAACAGATACCTGGAAAGTCCCGTGCAAACTATTCAAAAAAATAAAGAATAAAACTCTATCCAAAATGCGTTTGACATATTGAGCTGCAACCATCTTAAGCCTGAGAAATTAATTCTTATGATATAATATCCTCCTTATATTGCTGATGAGGAAGTTTTTATTAGTAAGTAATATCTAACGAACAGTAGGACCTTAACAGTTAAAATTAAATTAAATTTAAAATTGAAATTAACAGTTATAATTTAATGTCCTAATTTTACTTTAGAAAGAATATTAATAAATGTTCTTTAAATACTAAGTGGTATTCTTTTTTTACTGGAAGTATGCGTGAAAGGAACAGACAGTTTAGTTAAATAATGTTTGCTAAATAATAATTATAAATTGCCAATTCTAATCAACAATAAACGAATAATCGTTTCCGAATCGGTGAAGTTTGTTAGTACTCGCAACTCTTGATTTAAGTAAGCTTAGTTTGCGTCGTTCCTAAAATTTAATTCTTCAGCATTTTGTGATGCAGGGACTGCGGGACCGTAAGACAAATATCTTCTTTTCCAATTCATTATTATTCATTATATTATAATTTTAAACTCTGAGCTAGCCATCCCTTACTAACGAAAACTTCCTCACTAGCCCCGTGTAATCGAAGATTTTTGTGCGTTTTGAATGCAGACAAGCGTCTATACCTCTAAATATGACCTTCACTGCTGCATAACTCTAATGCTGTCACTAAAATGACGTTGGACAGCCTCCTTCATTTCCTCCGAATTCGTTGACGAGTCGATGTCTGGGACCTCGACTTCAGTACGTGGAACTAGCTCCCGTACCGAGTTTCCGTCCCCTACGACCTCCCTAATAGCGGATGACAGCTTTTTCCTGCCGTCTGCAGAAGGCCCCACCTCGATCAGGATCTTACCTTTCCTAGTCTCCCTGACTCCCCTGATTTTGACACCAAGGGTGTCAGGGTTAACCTTCTTTTTGAGATCTTTTACTATCTCAGCATAGCTCAACCGTTCAGCGGGTTTTACTAAAAACGCCTCGGATCGATCACGCCTCTGCACCTTCTTCTGCTTCCTGGTGTTGTTGGAAGCAGGTTCCCGAACTCCTTCTGTCTTGCCTGGGGTCGACGTCGCGACCACAGGGGCATTTCACATCTTTTGCTTCTTCGGTCTTGGCTTCGAAAAGCTAGTCTCTATGGGACTCCTGGAGGGCTCCCTTTCTCGCTTTCCATGATGGGGAAGGGATGCTTCCTCAGTTTCTTCGGTCTGAGTACCGACCTGACTAGTGCAGGGCTTCACCTTAGCAATTCGGGCCAGCACTCTCCGCCTTGCGGTCTCTCCCAGACTCTCAATAGAGTGCAGAAAGAGCGATGCCGAAACATATAGTTCTTCTTCCAAAACAGACATGACGTTTTGCGCCTCCTCCAGTCCTTCTCTGATAGGGAGAAACATATTTTTCTTTGTATCACAGAAGTCCTGCATTCCCTTGAAAATAGCCACTACCTCTTGATTGGCTTTTTCCACCTTGATTTGTTTCTCCTCCTTTTTGGCCAAATCCGTCAAAGCCTGCTTCATTCTCCTCACATCTGTCTCCTCCGTCAAGCCCTTTAAGTCATCACATATACTACGTTCTAATTCTTCTGTAAATTGCTCCATATTAATCCCACGAGAAAATTGGGAAGTGAAGGTCTACCCCCGCAGAGCCCCGCATGCGTAGGTAAGGTCTAAATACTCTAGGAGGCGACCTGGTATCCTAGAGACACCGTTTGCGACATCACTCCCTGGTGCCACTCAGTCCTTGGCACGGTTTTTAACACCTTGACTTGGGGTTCTAAGTGTGTTTGGTTCGCGGGGCCTATTTTATTTCAGCCACACTCTCTGTTTCCAGCGAGCATTCCCCTATCCGCCACCCGAGGACGCGCCAAGTAGGGGTATCACCTTCCCTCCACCACAGACAACTGTGGTGGTACTGGGCACTTAGGGGAAGTAGGTACAGTTACAATAACAGGCTGAAGATCTATTCCGTCCAAGACCAAAATGATTTGAATCTTCTAAATACAGCTAAACCCTCGTACCCAACTAGATTTTTTAGCTTTTTTCAAAAGTTGATTAAGCCTTCGTAAAGCTAAAACTTTTCAACATCATCTTTTGACGTACTTGAAACAACTCCTTAGGTAGTGACCCATTTACAGTGGTATCCAGCCTTGGAATCTTAACCCCTTTTTTCTCACAAATATAATATTAGGAACATTGATTAGCCCGCCTTTGCTTCTCACCTCTCGGATTCTATATCCTTAAAGAAGAATGTTTCTAATACCCAATCCACAGATTGTAATTCTACCTACTTAAATTACTAATTATCTCAGTTCTCGAGAAAAAAATTCATTCCGGCTCGTTAGTCCATTCCGTACACTTGTTACATAATATATCGTGCGTTGGGGTTGCGCCTCAACTGCGATTCATTTTTTGAAACTGACGCTCAGCTATAAAAAGACATTATGGCTTCCTTGGCGCATAATGTTCTATTAAAATTAATACACTTAATCAGAAAATGCATTCTGTTCTGCAGATAAAGAAACAATAAGAAGCATCTATGCTTTAGCGAAGAAAATTCTCCCGTGGCTGATGTTAGGGCGTACTGTGATTTTACCGATCAAAGGCGACTTCTACAAAGCTAAGAAATGACATGCCAATAATCTATCTGACCACGCTGTCTGCAATGCCTAAAGCTATGCTTAACGACAGGATTGATCGGAAACTTAGACCTTTCAGGGGAGAGATGTACGAACAACGTGGCTCAAAAAAGGCGTAGCAGGTAGTCGAGAGCACCTTCTAATTGACAGTTGGGTCTGCAAAGGCGCATCATTTCTCCAACCCTACTTGTAGATGGCCTGGATTTACTGCCGTAAAGCCTTTGAGAACGAACAACGTCTCTTTCTTGAGCGGCGTATCTTAGATTGATAACATGAGCTTTCTTTTCCTTCGCGTCACACTTCAATCGCTATCTCTCGCTATATATAATTTTCCTTGGTAACTCATGCATTTCTAAAGCATTAAGTAGAAACTCACGACGCTCGAAGTTGTCACGCATAAGACCACGCATATGTATAAGAGCTAGCATATCAATTTCTACGTTCCGCGATTGTAAGTCCCATGTGTCAAGACGGAGGCTAACTTCTAAATCTTGAATTTCCTTTTGACCGAATTATCATTTGTAGAGCTTACGTAGTTGCAAGTGGAAGAAGTCCACTCCTAAAAACGTTCAGCAAACACGAACTGATTCCAAAGGCACGTTTCTTTAAAAAGGCATAGAGCAGAGGGCCGAGGTCACTGGCCTCATTATTAGAAAAATTGAAGAAAATGCATTACTCCTTATAACTCCTTATTACTCCTTATTACTCCTTATTATTACTCTTTAGATGTGAGGTATGTACCTCACATCTGCAAGCTTGAGTACAGAAAGCACATTTAGAAAACTGCTATCAACAGGCCTTTGACAAAATGATCCACGGCATCTTCTACATAAATGTGAAGGATCAGTCCATGTCGCCAGGGCAAACTTTCGCGATCCTGAAATCACGCAGAATAAAGTCAGGCACAGAGAGTTTAATTTTGACGTGCCACGAAGTTCCCATATCCACTTCAGCATACCGTCGCTACATTTTAAGCAAAGGAATTCCTGATGAAAGCTGCAGGGCTTGTCATTCATACCTTTAACACCCAAGACAGATACTATCAGTTTATCCAACTCACGCTAGAACGCCGTACAAGCAAAGGCAAAATGCGGCACGGAAAGTGTTTTATTAGCAACTCTGTAAATATTGCTGCATTAGATCTGGCATCACTCTGCAAAACCCTGCAAGAGAAATGCAGCACGGTCTGGAAAAAGTCGTTAAAATTGCCGCAAGACATATGTGGTGAGCAACATTTATAACGTGTCACATTGGCGGCAAGTCATATTGCGGCAACTTTCATTTCAAACAATGTGAAATCCACAAAAAATTGGGAAATATTCAGCAAGTCACATTTGCGGCAAGTCACATTGCAGCATCTCTTACTTACAAAACTTTACGCGCGCTTGGCATCATATGAGTACATTAATACATTAAGAGCGCGCATGAATGCAAATAAGCTTACATAGTGTTTATCTCATAAAAAGAAAATTCAGAGAGAAAGAGAGAGCATATAAATGCTTTGCTTAGCGTAGGAGTAGTGGGACTACCCAAGAGGAATCTTCAGAACAATTGCGAATCGCGTGAGAGAGACAGAAACTTCCATTCATACGTTCAGTCGCTTTTTTTTTAAATTCACTCCCGTCCTAAAAGAAGTTTTACCTCACGAATTTGAAGTTGACAAAAAATGAGCACAAATTAGTGGTTCGACCTGCCGCAAATATGACTCAGCTCATATGTGAGTTGTCGCACTTTTCCCCATTTTTCTCGGACTACACATTATTCGAATGATAGATGTAGCAATGTAACTTGCCACCAGAAACTATCTCTTATCAAATTGGTTACTTTAGATATTTAGAACTGAAACGTCTATAGTGGTCACTGGTCACGCATGATGTGAAGCTAATAGCATTTGCACTGAAAAAGTCAAATCGTCTTCTCTTCAAATGAACCAGTAAAATCTTACTGATTTCCACTGAAATCTAACTGATTGGAAGAGGCAAAGTTGTCTCACTGGTAATCAGTGAGATTTCACTGTTCGACTCAGCGAAATTCTATCACTGATTCCGATCAGCATGGTTCACATTAGTATGGTTTACACAGCATGCTAAGCTTTCAAAAAACAACTTTACTTTCACAAAAATATACGAATCCCGGAAAATCACTGGTTTAACAGTGGTAACTCAAAATATTGATTCAACCAATGATAATTTTACTCGTTCGGCTAAAGAGAATGGAGAAACTGTCCCTGGAATATTTGATAATCTTAATATAGGGAAAAAGTTGCCGTTATTTTGTTTTTTCTCGATCGCCTTTGAGGAATTCACATCTTTGAATAAACTAATACTTTTTTAAGGCAAAATTCCTTATCCACTAATTTTTGAAAAGCTGCGGTAAGTCGTCCCGAAAAATCGGGGGATTTGCAAAAGGGGATGGACTACCAGACACTTTGTTATTTGAAATAAGCTGTTATTTATAAATGTTTTTCGTTAATTTCTTCGACAATGTTTATGAGTTCTTTGTTTTCCTTTTTATTTATTTTTTCTAATTTTGGTATGAAAGTGTGCATGTGGCATCAAAATTTATTAAAATTTTTAGCTTCACTTAAGTTCATAGCTTGTAGAACGCACTGTCTTATCCACAAGAAACAAACTCCAGTAATATTTTTAAAATATGGTATAACAATATTTTGCCTCATACACTGGCGATACCATTCGTAATTCTGGTTTTCACAAGCCGTTTGGTCAAAACTTCTTTTCAGGTTAAATGTGGATACCCTTTTCACTTCCTTCTTCGAGTATTTTTTCAACATTCCTTGACGATAAGTTTTCATTTCTATAGTTTTTTGTATACCAAGAGATATATTTCTCAAAGTATCCTCCAGTTTTTTTTCATGAGGGCTTCTGACGTCAGTTGGCGAATAGGAGTGATACTCATTGAATTTGTTGATCATCTGATTTAAATTAATCATGAATTAGCAAAGAAAATCGAACTTATGTTATTAGAGTTTATTTCAGTGAATGACCGATTCAAACAAATATAGCTGTCTTGAAAGGAAGTAAAAATGTAGAATTAAGCATCGGAAAAAATTTTTAATAAAAAATTTTTAACTGTTGAGTTAAAAAAATTGCAAAATACAAATTTTAACAATTACCATCTTAAATAAAGCCACAAAAACATGCCCACGGTTTGAAAAAATGATACATTCAAAATACAGTTACTTAAATTGATTGTTTTACATTCAGCTAATAAATATTAATAGAGACTTTAAAACCTACAAATTTCAAAGTTACACTAAAATTAAGACCCATTATTTTAGTAATTTCTAAGTTATAATTGGTTGATTTCAACATCCTTGCATCAGTGGAATTTAAAAATACAACGGTAAAAAATAAAGCATAAAAATTTCAAGTCGGAGTGCTTACAATTTGACAACTATAAATCAGAAGTGAAGAAAATAAAAAATACCTTGTTCAATGAACATGAAATAAAGTTGAACAATTTTACTTTATTCAACTTTTTAAACTAAAATAAAATGCATTAAAAATTCGAAAAAAAATGGTTTTATGTCCCTTGGAAAAAGTATGATATATTATTATTAAATATAAATAAGACTTAAACTGAGCAAAATGCCTATTTTCAAAAAAAGTAAGCACGTATTTTTTTAAATTTAAGGTCCACACATTTTAAAATTTAAATTCATCGTAAGCCGATAAGTACATGGTGCTTACATTTGAGAGAAAGAAATAGCTTCTCGCCTTTTGTTTCTAATATGTGAATATGGGTACAAAATCATCCTTTGACATATAGTAAATAATTGACTAAATAGTAGAGCCGGCTTGTAGTCCAGGCATCTCGTACGAAAAAAATGTCTTTTTACCGTATTAAGTAGGTAATGCGCGTTTTTTTGCTAAATAGTTTATTAAGGGATCCTGATTAAAATTCCAAGTTTTATAGAAATGACAACTGTGCGAGTGAAGATATTTTTAAAGAAGTTCCAATAATCGTGTTTGCGTAAACTGATACCTCCCCAAATTCATTTTTGAAAAAGTGGAAGACAAAAAAACTTCCTATCCTCAGTAGGTGCCGAGTTATGGACCTCCAAAGTACCCGAATTTTTTTGAAAAAAGAGGTGAAAAAATCCAATTCTGAAGTTTGTATCTGTACTTTAGAACCAGTTAATTTTTCTATAAAAAATGTTCTAAACTTCCATTAATGTAGACTCAATTTTGAGTAATTCTAAAAAAATGCAATGACCTAGCCCCAATACGTCATAAATTATGGCATCGTTTTTTAAAAAATAATTCGCTTCTTAGTGAAGCTACGTAAGTGGTGCAAGAGAAAAAGTTGTAGGGTAGGGACTTGCTCGTTTTTTACATATTCTACAGAAAAACGTTAAGAAAACAAATTATAGAGTAATTAATTCTGCGTATGACCATGAAACTTTGACCCTTTCTATTCGGAAGGCTCTGCGCGTACTGGAAAATGTACTTCGACAGTATTTGAGCAGTTTAGTGGTATATAGGCATTTGTAGTTCATTACAAGTTCACTTTTTTCTATTTTTGTTAAAAAAAATAAATTTTACACAATTGTTTAAATAATATGCTACACTCTGTCAGCTGTGTGCATATCAAATGTATTTACTTTGAGAAAATCACTTCCAGAACATCTGTTGTTGAAATTTAATGAAAAAAATAACAAAGTAATTGGTTTTTCATCGTTTATTTATTATGTATAAGAAATGTTATTTAAGGGATTAGTTTTATAACCTTGTATTATTTTATACTAAGATTACGAAAAATTAATGAACTAATCATCACAGAGGAAACAATTTTGTTAATTGCTTAAAATAAAATAATATAAAGTCAATTAATTAGATAATAATGTAAGTGATGAAAAAACAGATTAAATAATTGTTTCAATAATAAATGACTAAGTATCAAAGTATACTCTACATCTAAGAAACTTGAAAATTGTTTCGTACGATGAACTCACTTCTATACCACCCCACCCCGGCGTTGAGTGTATTTTATTATTCAATCAATAAGTCAATTATGCAATTATTTTCTTTGTCATTTACGTTGTCATGCAATTAATGTGTTAACATATTCTTCAATTTTAAAACAATTAAAAATAATTGTTTACTGTGCGATGATTAATTTATCAATTTTCGGAACTCTTAACATAAAATAATTCAAAGATATGAAACTAATCCCCCCAATAACATTTTTTCCTATTTCCTAACTTATTTTCACAAGAAGCGCCACATCAAGATGTAAATCGAAAAATAAATAAAAAGCACTAAGAAAGGCGGTTATAGTCCTAAATTTTTATCATTATGAAAAAGAAAATTTTTGTAAATACCTTTTTTCAGCTTTTTTTATAATTATTAAAATTTAAGACCAAAACCACCTTTGTTAGTACTTCTTATTTATTTTTCCGTTTCGGTAAAGTAGGAATCTGGCCTCGTGACCCACTAATCACATGGCCTTGATTTGTATTTTTTTCATTTAATTTCGACAACAGATATTCTGGATGTAATTTTTACAAAGTAAATACATTAAATATTCAAAAAATTGATGGAGTTAGGCGTATTATTTAAACAATTGTTAAACAATTGATGGCTTTTTAAGAACAGTGGTGAAGAAAATGAACTTACAATAAACTACAAAGGCATGTATGTCACCAAAATTCTCAAATACGGTCGCAGTAGCTTTTCCGGTGAATACAGAGCCTTACTAATAGAAAGGGTCAAAGATTGATGGTCACAATTCGTGACCTATATGCGCTTAACAGTTTTGTCTTCTTTTACGCACAATTTCCTGCCCTATAAATTTTTCTTTTACACCACTAACGTAGCTTTACCAAGAAGCAAAGAATTTTGAAAAAACTGAACACAAGTAATTTGCCCTGAAGAATAGGTCAAAAGTGTTCAACTTTGTGGGGCCAATACTAATGACCTATTGGGGCTAGGTCATAGAATTTTTTGCAGAATTACTTGAAATTGCGTCTACTTTAAATAACGGTTAGAACATTTTTTTGTAAAATTAATAGGTTCCGAAATACAGATACTAACTTCAGAATTTGCTTATTCGCCACTTTTTTTGTTCAAATCCGGCTTCTTTGGACGACCACACCTCGGAACGTATTGAAGATAGGAGGTTTATTTGCCTTGAAATTTTTCTGAATTTCCTTTACTTTAATTTTAGTGTTTAACATTGTGCTCTAAATTTGAATAGAGCGGGCCAAAGTATTAGGTGCCCGAACTATTTGGTTAGTTAGTAACGCATGTAAATATAAACTAATTTACCTTTTGACAGTAAGAACCAATTGCATGCTTGGTATCAATAAGATGTTTTATATTTCCGCTTGTAATTTCCCGAAGGATCCTAACTTCTAAAACTTCGGGAATTTGATTTTCATCAAATCTCTTCAATGGTTTGTTAAAATGGGCATCTGTGATACCAATGCCATTGTTAACAAAGGGAAACAACCAGTCGTAAGAATTCGAATAAGTACTCCGCAATATATCCTCCCTGTTTTGAATCCTCATTTTCACATTTAGCCCCTAAAAATATACTATTAGATTATCATAATGGTCATTTCATGTTTAGTTGTTTATTTCTCCTGATTTTAGAAATTTAAAAAGCTTATTATTAAAAATTAAAATTTTTCTAAAGCTTCACATTTTAGAAAATTTTTAAACTTCGTCAAATGAACGCTTGGAGCACAAAGTTTCTGAGATTAAACAAATTTGAATTGCTTAAAATTTTTTAATTGCAAATAAAAATTTGAGTATTACTAAGAAGTTTTAAAAAGAATAGAAAAACTTCGTCATCGTTTCGCGTCGAGCTGGGGTCACATCTGTCTTTGTTGAGACCGTCTAAACTATCAGGTCTAGTTAGTTTGGTTAATCTAGCCTAGAGGATGTATAGTGTACAGAATTATCCAAAGAAGAAATCAATACAATCAAATCGCAAAGATTTTGTAGCTGATAATTTTTCCATTGCATAAGCAATAGGATGGTCTAATATCATACCCGTTTACATTTTTTGTCGAATAGGGGTCTTTCCCCATCTCTTATTCCCATTTTGTGAGGTTGTCTGGAAAAAGTTTAATCCAAGTTTTAACCAAATTGGTTTATATTAAAACGCGTCGCAAAAGCTCTGAGAATCCCATAAGATTATCATGGAAAAATGTTTTTGGACAAAAATGTCTCTCTCCGCTTTTTGTCTATCATTTTTGTTTTGGAAATGTCTAAATGTTGTTCCTTTTGTGGTTTACTTGGCAACTACCAGTATGATATTTGTAAATCTTTTCGGTTTTTTGGTTTTAAACCGTTTTTTCGAAAGTTATCATGCCCGCTGTCTTTCTTCTTGAAGCGGAGATGGTTGCACATCCGCCCGTATACCAGCAATGTTTGTGACTACGCAAAACTAAAAAAAAATGTTGTGCAATAGAAGTGGAGAAATAAATTCTGAAGTGAGAGTTTGTATGCTGAAAAGAATTGAAATGACGAGCAGATGGAAAAAATGATAGTAGAAATAAAAAGAGAATTAGAGTGCTCAAGCAGAAAAGAAGTTAGTAAAGGAGGGAACAAAAGTTGATGGGATGAGAATTTTAAAGTGGAAAGAAAAGGAGGTAAGGAAAGAATGATGAAAATGGAGAAAAGAAACAAGGAGTACAGAAGAATGTTGGAGAAAAAATCCGCCCACTTGGCGGGCACATCGTCATCACGCGCTGCGCGCGCGGCTCAGCAATTTCAGCGCGCCTACGGCGCGCGACTAATGGTCCAGGCGCTTCGCACTCGATAACATAGTTATCTTGCGCTTCGCGCTCGATAATGTATTTCCCTCACACTCTCGCTCGGTCTTTGTATGTTCCTAACACCTATGCACAGATTTTTAAAACTGAATATCAAACCATCGACAACAGTAATTTTTGTTATCTGAAATTTTTTTTCTAAAATAAATGTTTGAAATTTGTATTTCCCTCTCATTATTGCAGTAATTTGTTAATTTATTGATAAAATATTAAGTTTTTCGCATATCGTTAAATATTCAAATGTTAGACAAATTCTTAGAAGTCTTCGAATTCTAAAGAAATAATTTCAGAATAACGAAGCTGAAACTAATTTTTATAGAGTTAAGCCTTACGAAAAAAAATAACTTTCATGATCAATGAACAAAAATATAAATTGTTTAAATAATTGTTTAAAGAAAAAATTTGCAATTAAAATATAATATTATTAAAGAAAAAGATCAACTTAAAACATTGTTTTTACACAAATTAAAACAAAATACAAAAAAGATAAAATCAGAGCTGATATGTATTAATTTCGCGTAAAAATGTAAATTTCAGTTTTTTGAGGAATTTTTAGGGCACTCTTATTTTTCCGTAATCCACTATTTTCCCATAGTCATCTCTCGGGATCTTAATAGGCCTTTGAAGAATTTCTTACTACATTAATATTATCTAGTTCGGCTCAAAATTAAAGGGAATTTTTTTCTGGTACCTCATAAATTAGGATGTGGGGGGCATTGCTTACATTCGAAAGTCAATTTTTTTGACGACTTTAAGAAGCATTTTTTTGTATCGAACAGAAGCTTTTTTTATAAGCAAATAAAATTGTATTAAACAGTGGCCCTGAATGCTGGCAGACTAGCCACCAATTATCGCAGTTAGCGCACCACGAACATAAGAAGTACCCGGAAATAGACAGTTTGAACCATGCCACATTAATTTTCAGATGACCTTGTTTAGATCATGACTAGCGTCAGATTCTCATTTTTTCCCCTGATCTCAAAAAATGCCCGGATGTTTCCCGAAAGTCTTAATTGTATATCAAAATTAAATTATATTTATAATGCTTCTTACATCTTCAAACCACAATCCAAATTTTGGAAGAGGTTTTAATGGAGAGAGCGACATTTGGTACGAAAGCTCTGGTTGACCTGGCACCTGGTAAATAATTAGGCTGGACTTATCATCGCCGATAATCTTTTTCTCATGCTGCAATTTTTCTGATCGATGTATGTATTCATTTGCAGTTAAATCTCGATTCATAGCAAAGATTCTGCATCGACCTCCGCTCACCACTTCTGAATGAAAAGATTTTGTTCCTTTTTTCTGCCGTTGTTCCTCCACCTCTTTTTTCTCGCTTTCGCTGCTAGAATATTCATCCAAACAGCTTTTTGCACCACCGCCTCTGTCGCATCCACAGGAGGGATTTTTTTTACTCTCATAGCACGACGTGCCATCGTACTTAACTCTGAATATATTTCCAAACATGTCCGTGGTCGTTAAAACCGATCCCTTGGATAAATCATCTCCCTTTTCTGAATCCAGATAGCGCAACTCGTAAAACGTGGTTGTCCGGGTATTGCAGTTTGAACAAGCTTCAGTGGAAAGAGTCAGATTATTCTCTCGGATCTAAAAATCAGATAGTGGTGCACTTGATATTGTTCAAAGAAAGTAATGTAAAAATATAAGACATTTATCATCACATTTGACTGAAATTCAATCTGGCCTTTTATTTTGATTTAAAAAAATTAATAGAGGGTAAGTAGCTGAGCTGAGGGTGTAATTTTGAAAAATGTGTAAGTAAAGTACTAGGAAATTAATAGGACGTGGATAGTGCTGCAACATCGACAAAAAACATCGATGATTTCAAAATAACATTCCTTTACTGTAAAATTTTCCATGTTGCTAACATTTTAAAAACATCCTTAGTAACAACATTTAAATAAAAAAGTATTCTTTTGTGAAGGCTAGTTTAGGTTGACTTTTCTCCTTTCATCCACCTCTTTTCTTTTGTTATGTAATTGTTTCTAATGAGTCGGAAAGGAGGCAGTGTTGAAAATCTCATTTTGATTTGTAAATTTTTTCATTTCGGTCGCATAAAATGTTTCATAAGAAAGTATGTTTTAATTCGATCTTAAATGAATTTTGAAATGCAGACACTGAACAAGATTCGTTACAATCTGCATGGTTACTTATTATACTTTTTAGTTCATTTAAATAAAGGCAAGCAACAATTTTATAGATTAATTTATTGAAAGACTCCTTTTTTATTTAAATATTGTCACCAAAGGTCTTTCTAAATTACACCAAACTCTCGGTTGCTGTCCCTGCGGTCTCAGCCTTCCTAGAAGGCAATTTTGAATGCTTACGTTTGGAACCCTCCGATTTGTTACCAAGGCTATTTGCCGGCAACCCCCGATACTGGACTGAAACCGAGAGTTTTATGTATTAGCACTTTTGGAAAATGTGTCTTTTAGTATTTCTTTACCTATTTAAGAAACATAATAATCTGAATAGATTAGTTTAGAATCAACCACTAACTTTAGATCTAGGGACTATGATCTTTTTTCTAAATCGTCATATTTTGCTGTCCTCAATTACAATTTTTTGTCTGCTTTCTCAAATTCGTGTTCTCTATAATATCGACAGTAAAACATCAATGCGAAAAAATCGATCATCACAAGGAAAACAGCGACATTTCCAATATTGCCGCATCGATGTTGCAACACTAGATGTGGAAGTTCCAGGCTCTCCCTCTCCTGCTGCAAATAGTGTGGTAAATGAAATAGGTAGAACATACCATTCTTATTGTCATTGGAATAAAGTCAATGTGTAGATTCTGGATACTGAAAACAAAGCAATAGAATTATCAAAGGGTTGTTCACTCTCGAGTTGATACTCAAGCGACCGTAATACTCCTACATTTCCTTTATCGCGACTTCAAAATGATAGAGTCGGCAGGATTTAAAAGAGGTAGCCGAGTTATAAGAGTTGCTAAGAGTTCACAGGAGTCGAGCCGAGATCTATTCGAGTTGATGGGACACGGTGGTCGCGAAGGGAAAAAATGTTTGCTTGACGTGCCGAAAAAATCGGACTGGTGTGATATACTCGTATTCGTCTGGGCCTCACTTTACGGGAAATCATATTTTAAAATCGGATCTGCTTTTATTTGAAAAATTTTTAAGAATAAAGGAATTTTATGTAAAAATTTTTTCGCAGATGTGCTCAGTAAGCTATGCTTACTAATGATTTAGTAAAGTATGAGAATTTGGATGATGATTACAAAACATATGTATCTTCAGGAAAGAACAACAAAATTAAAAACTTTCACATAGCGTGCTAAAGCTTTTATTTAAAGAAGATGCTATAAGATATGTAGTAGACAAATGTTTTGTACCTGAATTACATTTGGTACTGGGCTTTGTAAATGTTCTCTTCTGGACTAGTCTTGTGCCGATCGTAGGTCGAGATAAAGCATTATTATGGCTTCAAAAACTGAAAATAGGTTCCAAGCGTTACCAAGGGGAGATTTTTTAGCGTAATGCGTGTAAAAAATTACTAAAAGAAGCAGATGCGTTATGTGATACTAAAATAAGCAAGAATAAATTAGCTCTTGTACCATTCGTATCTGCTTTCAAGGCTATGAATAAGATATTGAGCAATTATTTTTCGGTGGTTAGAAGTCATCCTGTCGATGCGATTGCCAAATTTGTTAAGAAGCTAACGCAATTCGTACTAACAAGTAGAGTATCAATGATATTAAAACTGCACGTGATAATGCAACATGCCAAAGAGAATTTGGAATTGTTGGAAGATTCTGCAAGTCTCGGACAATGGTCAGAACAAGCTGGTGAGTCCGTGCGTCGCGAATTTCTAAGTTATTGGAAAAAATAAAAAATTAATCTGATGTCTGATACTTCATACCATCAACGATTGAAATCTGCTACAATTCAATTTTCTTCGTTTCATATATAAAAAATATTTTTGTCACAAAATGGACTGATATAAATTGTTATATTTTCAAAATTTTTAACTAAATTGTAGAACTAATTTAATGTTATTGTTTTTATAAGAATTAAAGTTTGATAGACTTAACTGTGTTTATGTACCTGTTAGTGGGTATATTTTTCAATAAAAACGTTAGATTTCATACGAAAAAATTCTGTTTATATTTCCTTTCTTTCTCCATGTTATAAACCTTGTATTCCGCAATGATGGTAAAGCAATCATATACGGGTATAATACGAAAATATAAATGTTTTGCTATGAAACTAGTCATCCATTATGTACAAATAACCCAATATTGTGCTTTTAAGGGGCCAGTACACAAATTAAGACCTTTTTTTCAACAATTATTTTTTGGTAGTAGACTTTATCACATAAAAGTGGATTTCCATAGTACATATTTTTAAATGTGAAAAAAAAAAATTTTCATGCCTTCCCGCAGAGATACACCAGCCCGAAAAAAATCGATTTTTATTCGGCGGCCACGATAACTCCACTTTGGCTTATCGGAAACACAAAATCCAAAAAGATTCTTGAAAAGCGCATGCGTGTGTATCGGATAAACCTCAATTATTACAAAATATTAAAAAATGAATTAATGGTAGAAGTTTTTGTGTTTTTGACCGTTTTTTGCAACGTAAATTGTTAAAAACAGTTATTAAATGTTAATGAAAAATTATGATCGAGGGTCATACGATAGCAATACACCTTATCAAAATTTTTTTTAAGTTTGAGATAAATCGGCCCAGTAGATCGGCCGGAATCGTGGCCGCTAACTTAAAAAACACTGTTTCGAGAAAAACGCGTTCAAAGTTTAACACTTTGAAGCACAGTATATCATATATGATACACAGAATAAATGTAATTATGGACAGTTTATGGGGACTAGAAAAGTGTAACTCGGTAATCTTGGGTTTTTGGGGATGCTGAAAACGAATTCGACGTCAAAATTGCAAAATTCAAAATGGTTCATGCAAACCGTGCGTTACGAGCGCTTCGGAGGGCCTCGCGGCGTATTTCGTTAAGTGAGAAAAAAAATTTTTGGATTTTTTGAAAAATTATTTGTGTACTAGCCCCTTAATTCTTATCATACATACTTTTTATGATTTTCTGTTAATTCTTTGAAAAATATAAGTCGATCAAAAAAAAAAAGCTCAAAATTATAAAAATATGTACATAAAATTCCTTTTTTCTTGAAATTTTTTGAAACAGAAGCAGATGCGATTTTCGGAATATGATTTCCTGTAAATAAAGGCCAAGAAGAATATACCTCACCAGTCCGATTTTTTTGGCACGTCAAGCAATTTTTTTTCCCTTCCCGACCGCAGTTTGCATGTTTATAATTCAAGAGTCATTATCAACACACAACATCTCGAAATCTCAATGTTTTCAAATTTTAAAATAAGTTATTTGGATTCTGAGCGACGTGTTTAGTTCACCTATCAGTGCAAAATTTTTGTAAAATTCTTTTGCGCCATTAAAAATAAATTCTTAATTATTTCTTGTGGAAATCCATATAAAAAAAAGACGCAAATCATCGGTAGACCAAACATTGAAGAGGTATGTGAAGCTCATTTTTTAATGTCAAATTTTTACTTAATTGAAATATATAAATGCAAATTACGTTAAACGCTGACCAAAACTTTTCATCAGAATAATAATTTTAAATTGAAAAATTATTCATGTATATATTATAATAGTAAAATAGTAATATATTTTTAAAATAATAATTTTTAACAGTAATCACAAAACATCATATAATTATAATTACAGTACCCTATGAACACAAAATTTTCCGACGTCTTTACGACATCCTTAGGTCAATTTTACGACAAGTGGACGACATCCTATGTCCATGTCGTAAAGACGTCGACAAATTTTGTATCCACTGGGTAATTATATATTATATATTATTACGTAAATATATATATAGATATATATATATGAATTAGGGTGGTACAAAAATGCATTGAAAACTTTTTTACTGTGGAGGGCAAGAAAACATCCCTCTCCCCGAAGTTTCCATTTTCGGAGATCGGAAAAAAGTAATTTTTTTCGAAACTAGAACATTAAAACGTGCAATCGGGCCCTTCAAATCCAAATTAATTAACATGGGAAAATTCGAATTTTTCAAAAATTGAACTCATGTTCCAGGGTTTCATCTAAACGTGCCAAGTTTTTTAGGGATTAAAGAGGAGCATCTATGAAATAAAACCATAATAAGAACTTTCATTTAGAACCTAACGCCACCTTCCCCGCAGCGCCCCAAATATGACACAAAAATAAAAAACTACATTTTTACGTATTATTGTTATTTTTTTAGCAATTTTCGCCGTCTTTTACATACAAATAATTACTAATGGACAATTCAAATATTTCCCATCAATTAAAAAAATTGCAATTGTTTAAGCAAATGTAAATATTTTAAATAATTATTTATGCCCAAAATAAAGTACGAAAATAATCGTATTTTCTGATTGGAATGTAACTTTTTGTCATTGTTTGGAGTAATTCTTTTTTCTAAAAGCATTAGATAATTATTTAAAACATTATTTATTGTCTATTTGAAAATTTTTTATTAAATTGAGCCAGAGATATCAAGTTTCTTTTTAATTTACTATCCGATGCTACATTTTGTTGAAAATTACGTATTTTTCATACGTTTCTTCCAACGTTTAATAAATTTATATTCATATAAACAATATTTATTTCCTCAAGCACTTTCTTTTCGATAAATAAAAAAAATGAAATAAAATGAAAGACATACAATTAATTGCAATTTTAAAAGTATTTTTGGAAAAGTAATTATTAAAACAAATTATATTTGTTTAAATAATTAAAAAGTGTGTTAACAAATAGAAAATTATTAAAAATGAAAATAAATGTATTAAAATTATATAGTTATTCAACCAAACGTAGCATAGGATACTGATTTAAAACGAAATTTAAGTAATTACATAATGTGTTTAGAAAAAAGTATTATACTTTTTTAGTCAATCTTTAGATCCCTTATCCAAAAAAATACATACTATAGTGAACAATATCAGTGATTTTGTATCAGTATTGTAGGTAACAGAATTGGAGGGAGCGTTAGAACTCTAAAGCGCAAGTCATCGTGAGTCTTTCGAGTCGCCAGAGTTTGCCAAATCGCATGGGGTATCGGTGTATTTGAGTCTCTACTCGAGAGTGAACAGCCGTATAAAAACGAAAAATACGGAAATCCCTGCAGAAGTGCAAAATGGGTATTAAAATAATATTGGAATAGTAAATTTCATTAAATTGCCCAAGTCGAGTGCTTTTACTTTCAAAATGAATTAATTACATTAAGCTCAACTCTAGATGCTACTGTAACATCAAGCGTCCCTTTTTGAGATATTCTGACGTCGACTTCTCCAGGCATAGAGAGAATGCAACAGCGGCAGACTGGGTCATACTTTACAGTGGAATAGTGTACATGCTCCATTCGACTAGTCAAGAGTACGGAAACAAAGGAGTTGGACTTCAAAATCGTAGCCTCTTCTCCGATCACTTGATTTTCATTTATATTTGTACTAAATCTCGAATGACCATTCAATTGAAACTCTTCTAATTCCGTTTCTGACCAATCGCAAATAACTGGTTCCTCTTCTATTATGTACCCGGTCGTTATTCGTGTCCCATCTAAGAAAAAGGATTTGAATGCTTATCACATACAATTTTTAAGATTTTCTCATTCAATTAATTATCGCTTAAAGGTACAGTCGATCCAATAGAGTATTAATTTACCGGATTTGACCCGAAGTGGGTCAAAATCAACTAAAAATGTCAAAAATTGATTTTTTTTTGCTTTCAAACAAAACTTGATATAAAGATGTTTTGGTGGTTACTTATTTTGAAATTGACGTCAAAAGTTACAAATTTAGAAAGACGTATCGAATATAGCGGTCAAAATTATTAAAGTTTTATATATTTTTCTGAAACTTGGTTTTAAGGAATATAGGGTAGCTGTTTTAGGATTCAACATCGCGCCAGGAGACTACCAAAAATAAAAAAAAATCAGACACTCAGCGAATTTTCATACAGTACCTTATTTTATATCAAATACCAAACCGTCCGAATTGAAAGTAACTGATCCAAAATTGCATATTAAATATTAGAGAAGACGTCATTTGTAGGAAAATAATCCTTTGATCTAAAATTTCTAAAACATTCGACTTAGAGATTATTATTCAGATATTTGCAACATGGTTTAGTAGAGAAAATAACTTTCTCCGTTTAAAATATTTATTTTAATAAATTTTTTTACAATATTTGTTATAAGCAACAGCAATTATTTAATTCTTATAATTTTCAATGACTTTCAATCTTATCAAGACAAATTGTGCACTCTTTTGATGAAAAAAACTACAGCTGAAAAAGGATAAAAAAAGTTAACCATTTGTATTACTGTGTTTATAACCATCATTATTGGCAACTGATGGCCATTCGTTAATACAAGTACTATTCTTACAAAATACTTAAGGATTTGCAGTTTAAAATGTTTTTTCTGCAGTTCAACACCTCAATCATACATTTCATTGTATAATATGTTTATAACAATCATATAGAATGTTGAACTACACTGTAAGAAAAATTTGTGGTAAATTTCCCATACATGTTTAGGAAGTATTTAAGCCATACAAGTATGGAAATCTTTCCATACATCAGCATGGGAAAATTTCCATACATAAATTGGAATTTTCCTATACAAGTATGGAGATTTTCCCATACCTCAATATGGAAAAATTTCCATACATGAATTGGAATTTTCGTATACAAGTATGCAAATTTTTCTATACACCAGTATGGGAAAATTTCCATACAAGAATTGCAGTTTTTCTATACAAGTATGCAAATTTTTCCATACATAAGTATGGGAAAATTTGCATACATGAGTTGGAATTTTCCTAAACAAGTTTGGAAATTTTTACATACAAGAATTGGAATTTTTCTATACAATTATGGAAATTTTACCATAGTAGCAGAAAATTTCCATACAGGGATCGGAGTTTTTCCATGCAAAGATGGAAGTTTTCCTATACACCAGAATGGAAAAATCTCCATACATGGTTTGAAATCTTGAGCTCTTGAGTAAATTCAAAATAACTGGATCAAGTCCATGATGATTCAAGAAACTTTAATAAAATATAAGATATCCTCATAAACTCTAGTTTAATCTCGTGAATCTCAGAAAGTTAAGATCATTAAAAATATCAAAGAATTCTGGACAGTCAAGTAAATTATAATAAGTGTAAAAAAAGGTACGAAAATGACCACGAATGCATTACGTCCAAATCCGAATCATGTGACAATTTTTGAAAAAATTCTATATTCATAATGTCATTTTTGAGACGAAATACAAAAAATTTCACTTCGAAAAATACCTTCCCTTTAGTATGGAAAGTATGGAAATTTTCCCATACTGATGTATGGAAAAATTTCCAGACTTGTATAGAAAAATTCCAATCTTTGTATGGAAAATAACAATTCATGTATGGATATTTTCACATACTGATGTATGGAACTATTTCCATACTTGTATAGAAAAATTCCAATTCTTGTATGGAAATTTTTCCATACTGATGTATGGAAAAATTTCTATACTTGTATAGGAAAATTCTAACTCATGTATGGATATTTTCCCATACTGATGTATGGAACAATTTCCATAATTGTATAGGAAAATTCGAACTCATGTATGGAAATTTTTCCATACTGATGTATGGAAAAATTCCCATACTTGTATAGAAAAATTCCAATTCTTGTATGGAAAAATTCCAATTCTTGTAAAGAAATTTTTCCATATTGATGTTTGGAGAAATTTCCATATTTGTTTAGGAAAATTCCAAATCATGTATGGAAATTTTCCCATAACGATGTATGGACAAATTTGCATACTTGTATAGAAAAATTGCAGTTCTTGTATGGAAATTTTCGCATACTGATGCATGGAAAAAATTCCATACTTGTATAGGAAAATTCCAATTCATGTATGGAAATTTTTCCATACTAAGGTATGGGAAAAGTTCCATACTTGTATGGGTTAATTACCATACATTTATGGGAAATTTACCATAAATTTTTCTAACTATGATTACCCAAATATGATCAATGTATTTACACTAAAGGGAAGGTATTTTTCGAAGTGAAGTTTTTTGTACGCCGTCTCACAAATGACATTATGAATATAGAATTTTTTCAAAAATTGGCACATGATTCCGATTTGGTCTTAATGCATTCGTAGACATTTTCATACCTTTTTTTACACTCATTATAATTTACTTGACTGACCAGAATTCTTTGATATCTTTAATGATCTTAACTTTCTGAGATTCACAAGAGTAAACTAGAGTTTACAAAGATGTCTTATATTTCATTAAAGTTTCTTGAATCATCATGAACTTGCTCCAGTTATTTTGAATTTACTCAAGAGCTCAAGATTTCAAAGTTGTTTTTCTATTCTATCTCAAGAAACCTCTGAGTCGTCACCAAAACAAGTTTTGATTTCAAGAATAAATCCCTCAGAAACTCAGTAAATTCAGAACTTAATGGCTTATATAAAATTGCCAAGGAACCAACAATATATTTCAAAACCTTCAGATTCAAGAGGCAAACTCACGGAGGGATCTCGTACTGTATTTAAAGCTGAATTTCATAATATGAATATCGCTTGCATACGCCTTGAAGTGGATAAAAAATATAAAGCTGAAATTTTCGTACCGTACGAACCTTCTAAAGCCTCTGATGCCGTATTCTGATTAATCGTAAAAATACATAAAGTGTTTACTTAAAAATATGAAAGTACTTTTTCCCCTGAAGAAGGTGTAGTCTATTGTCGTTTGTAGACACAATTTTCCAACGTTTAAAAATAAAATACAACTTCAATAGCCACCCTTTTTGGAGCAACAGTTTTAGCTTAATACATCAAAAATTTATTTTGAATAGAAAAAAAGAATTTTATAGCAAAAATGAGCGAAATGCATAGTCGAGATACAAATATTTTGAATAAAATTTTTTATAAGATACCCAGTTTTCGGTATGGTCTTAAAAATGTTATTTCAAATAAAAAATTCTATTTTTCAGAAAAAAATTCGAGCTGCCCATAAAAATATTATCCAGAAAAATTTTTGATGCAAAAAATATTTGTAAATTTATTTAAAACATTTTCTTGGTAAAATCGAAAACTCAAATTGGCAGCCAAACAACGCGTGGTATGAAGAAAAGTATATAAAATAAAATGTTTATTTTAAAAAGAATTAGAACGCCCGCTGCAAATATTTTTGACAAGAATTATTGTTATTTATTTCAACATTGATAATGCTATTGTTAAACAAAAATTCAAGTGATCAATCTAATAACGCGATATAATAAAAATTATTTCTTTGAAAAACGCTTAAAAAATCACTGCTGAGTCATTTACGTATTTCTCGCAAATTCAACCTTTTTGTTAAAAATTTATCCTTTTTGTTAAAAAATTGTTTTTCAGAAAATTTGTCTTTGTTCTAAAAGTTCATATTTTTTGTAGGAATATTGCATTATTTTTGTATAAAAAAACAACTGGTATGTTTAGACATCATTAGGTACTGTGTCAAGGTCGAGAAGCTCGACCTCAACACGAAGGACGAGTTTCTGGACTTTACCCTCACCACCAACAGCCTGCTTGATGGCAGCCGACAATTTGCCTCTGCCACCAGCCGCTGGTCCGACCTGCACCAACACTTCGCCACGTCGTGTTTCCCTAACCTCCCTCATCTTAACACCAAGGAAGTCAGGCCTAATCTTTTCCTTTCCTTTAACCGTTTCAGGTCGACCTCGTCTCGGCTTCTTCTTCTCCTTCCTGGAATTACCGGAAGCAGGTTTCGCCTTTCCTTCCTCCATTCTCGGGGCCATGGTTACGGCCGTAACCTCACGAGTCCTGTGTTTCTTGGTCCTAGGCTTGGAAGAGCTCGCCTTCACTGGACTCAGGGTGGCCTCCCTCTCTGGCTTCCTATCGTCGGAAGTGGGAGCCACCATGGCATCTTCAGTCTAAGTACAGTTTTGGCTAGTGCTGTTTTCAGCCTTGACCTTCTCCTTTCTGAATACAGCTTTCATCCTAGCAGTTATTTCCACATTCTCAATGAGATCCCTGTAGAGCCCTTCGCTCGTTATTGAGCGATCGCTGAGTCTATCCTAAAGTTCCGCATTTCTTTCACTTTCTTTTGTAGCTATATGAGGAGATGATGCTGCTCCATGAGCGTCACCTCCATCTCCACTACATCACTTTTATTAATGGATTTCTCCGTTTCCTCCGTCACGTCCAATGGACCACTCAACTCCTCATACACACTCCTATTT
>JAAAKG020153290.1:0-30880 GCA_010014905.2 Druon quercuslanigerum
CGCACAGTCTATGTGGTATGTACTCGCCACCGTGTTTAAGCATTTCAGCGTTAATACTGTCTACCCCGGAAGCCTTAACGTTTTTCAAGTTCTTGATTATATCCCTAACTTCAATGACACAGACTTTCTCAATTAAGTTTTCTATCGCATCGTGTTGTACATAGCAGTTGTGGTTTTTTATAGCTTCATTTCCGGATTGTCCCCTAAAATGGTCTCTGAAAGCGTCACCAACTCCGCCTGCCTCATATTGCATAATTTTAGTAATTAAAGTTATGTGTAAATCGTTGTCTAGATTAATAAAGAAATGTATGTACGATGAAGGCAATTCTTATTTAAATATGTACAAATTTGCAGAAGAAAGTAAATAAAATTATGAGAGATTAGAGTTTCATTTTCTTAGCAGCGCTCTCTTCTTCGCTGTCGCTATCTTCACTTTCTGAAACACTTGCCTTGTGGTCAGATTTGATTGTAAAAACTGTTCTTCCACAAATTCTCCCTTCTGAAAGTTTAATCATAGAATATATTATTAAAAATCTTTTTTTTTCAAACTATATTGGAATTAATTTTAAGAACTTACGTGATTTTAAGATGAGTTGTCTACATTGCCACAGTATCGAAGCTTTTGCTCTCACTTCGTTTAATCCTAGAACCGATCCTCTAAAGCAATTTTGGTTAAGGATTATAATTATGAAGTTCTACAGGTACAATTATTTAAAATACTAGAGTTTTTTTTAAATCTGATAATATTTTTTCAAAGGATACAATGTTACTATGTCGTAGGGATTCCGGATTAGATTTGCGTCATTGGCTCCACTGGATATTATTACATTCTACAAAATCACAATTTTTTAGATATTCATATTCTGATTATATGGATTCGAAATTTAGAACTAGTTATAATTAATATTATTATTATTTCATTTAGATACCTTACTCTTTCCAAAGGTATAAAATAAGTGAGCAAAATGAATTGCAAATTTTCGGGTGGCAGATTGAATAACTTCCGCATATTTAATTTCAAAATGTACTCCTCTCTCTATAGCTTGTGTATACAATTTTCTAGTAAATTTCCATCCAGAATTTAATGGGTTCAGAGTTATTAAATCAGCATTCAGTTGAGAACAAGCGTGCTATAAAAAATTGAACGAACAAACATTACGTTGAGATTTAAATCAGTTTAGATTTTATTTTAATAAAATTTGACTTACTTGAAAAGCATTCTTATTTTTTGGCAATACTGCAAATATGTTGTATCTTTGTAAAAGTGAAGACTGACTCTGACAAAAAGAAATTATTTATTTATTAATAATTCTTTCGAATTTAAGTTCAGTTCTCGTGTAGAATACAACATTTCCATAAATAAGGAAGAAACTTACCAAGCTATGTGTTCGGACGGGGTCAGAAAATAAAAATGTAATTCTAGTCAAGATTTTAAGCTTTCCTTTGAATTCGTGAATTAAATCTTCTATTTCTAAAGGAGCCGGTAAATTACAAACAACCGGTTCGCTTACACTTCCTTTTTTCTTTTTCTTCTTTTCTGATTCGAAAATATTTTCATCGATATTTTGGTTTATTGCTACAGTTTCATATCCCACTGGAAAAATAGGTAGTTTATTGATATTAAATAAAGCGAATATATTGAGTGAAATTGTGAAAGCCATCCAGAATCAAATATAAGAACGGATTTTAAATTCAAGAGAGGAAGGTTTTTTTATTTCTATAATTCCATAATTTCAGAGTTGCTACAAAACCGCAATTGCAAAATTCTCTGACTTTTTCCTGACTATTAAAAATATATTTATATAAATTTCATATAATATACATTTTTTGTGAAAAATATTAATTTTCATACACGAAGATTAAATTTCTACTGAAAAAGACGAGTTTTCAATCAAATAGTGGAATTTACATCTAAAAAGCATAATTTATAAAAAATGGGAGTTAAATTTTCAGTTAAAAAAATTAAGTTTCAATGAAAAAAAAACGAATTTTCATCAAAATAGTTAAATTGTCAACCAAGTAGTTTATTTTTAAAGAAAAATATGGATTTTCAATCAAAAATCTAAGAATTAAATTTTCAGCTTAAACCACTTTCAATCAATAAAAAAGCAACTTTCAACGAAATAGTTACATTTTCAACCAAAATGATGAATCTTCGATAAAAAAAATGAATTCTCAACAAAAAGTATCATAATTGATAATTTCAACGAAAGTATATACATTTTCAATAAAAAACGGTTGAATTAAATAAAAAAACAACGAATTTTTAACAAAATAAATAAATGTGCAACTTAAAGAGAATTAAATTTTCGACAAAATACATGATTTTTTCAACTTAAAATAGAACAGTTAAATTTTCAGTTAGAAAAATAAATTTGTCACAAAAAAACATGAATTTTTAACAACAGACGAAAAAAAGGGTTTTGAACCAAAATATTGCATTGTCAAAAAAATAATTCTTAACGAAAAATGTAATAATTGATATTTAAGCTAAAAAAAATTTTTAACCAAAAACCAAAAAAGTCGAATTTTTAACAAAATAGTTGAATTTCCAACAAAAAAATTAATAAAAATAACTTGAACTTCAGTTTATCGAAAATTTCCTGTCAGATTATTCTTGGTATTCCCTGACCAGCTTGGAATTTCTGAAATTCCCAGTCCTGTAGCAAGCCGATTGAATTAAAAATTATTATATGTACTTACTGGAATGAACTTTTAACAGAAGTTCACGTAAACGTTTCTTGTCACCCTGGACATAATTAAGACAAAGGTCACAAAACCCATAATTGGCCGTCATAATTCATCAAATGTTTGATTAACTCACATTAGTTTCAAGAATACAATCAACAACATTAATTTGTTATAATGAATTATAAATAAAAACATTAAAAATCATTATCAACATAACCTCAAAACTCTCAGAAATACGTTCTTTTTCATAGAACTACAATCTTATTTTGCACAAGCCTTAACCAAATATCAAAATGGTCAAAAGTGTTCCTTATTTGTAGTAACCCATTTTAGTTGCATATTTTGTATTCAAATAGCAATTAGTAATCAATTTTAAATTTGAAAACATGTCAAAAAACCCCACCACGTGTATATAGAAACACATGGTGCATTGTGGTGCATTTTCAACCCATTAACCAATGAAATAAAAACTGTCCAGATCGTGAGCGAATCAAAAAGCTATATTTTAATAATAAATATCTATTGATCCAATTGAAATTGACAAGTGATGTATTTTTATCTCTATTGAAAATAGCCTGTGGATGAATATAATGGCGCATTTTCACAAGAAACGGAAACCCCTTAGGATCTTGTCCGTGTGATACACCCCTGATTAAATATCGAAGTCCTCCAAGAAGAATACTAAAACGGCAACAACTGTCAAATGACAATTGCGTTGGTAAAATTACGGTATCGAAGGTGAAAACGGTGAAATGACAGCAGAAATCAAACCCGTTCCGGGAGTGAATCATGATAAGTTCAGCACGAATCGAAAACCCATTCTCCTTTCGAAATTAGAAGGCTGCAATGATGACGTTAATGCGGCGATTATCATACCGCGGGAAGACGGTGTCATCAGTGTTTGCGATGACAGGTATTCTTTTTTTATAATCAATGTAAAACCAAATTTTCAGGCTTCAATACTGTTAAAAATTAATAAAAAATTTTACCCTAGCACAGTGACCTTCAGTGCACTCCAATACTCTGCGTGTCAAAACATTGGCTTCTGATTTCCTTATAAAGGCGAACCTCGTTCTAATTTTTCACCCCTCGTTTCATAAATATTTGGTACATTACATTCAAATAAAAATATTCAGCTTCCATGAAGTTATTTTCATCACCTTCTAGAATTTTCCTATCCAGTGTGTAAATCAAAAATAGTCTTAAAAACGAGAGTACCTTGGATGACGGTATCTTATTCGTTTAAAATTAATCATTTTAAAATTAGAAATCTAGTAACAAAAGTTAAGCTTGTTTTTCCTCTGAAAAAATGGAATGAGCTTTTCACTTTAGGTAAAATTACCATTTGAAATTGCTCTTATTGTTGCACATTTTGAACATGCAGTTTTTTCCATTTCTGTTTATTAATAATGGTTTTATTGGTTTCACATATAATTATTTAACTTTGTATATGTCACTGTTTCAACAGTACAAGCAATTTATGACGAAGTTGGTTATATATCATGTAATCTGATAAACATGTTATTGGATTTCATTTCTTAGCCTATAGAACCTGTTACTCAGCGACTGACAAAAAATTATCAATTGAACGTACATTTTTAAAGCAGCTGATCTTTCTGTGGATATCTAATTCGGTGAACTTTCTTATTTGCCAAATTTCGTCATTTGAAAAATACGAAACCCAGTCATTACAAGTTGTCATCTATTCGCCTATTTTAAAAAATTATTTTAGCCGTTTTAATCAGAGAAAAAACGCCCCTTTTTCCATGGTTCACAAAAAAACTTACACGGTCAATCAAATTAAAAAATTTGAAGTTTTATAGCTGAACATTTTTTAATTTAAAGTAATAGAAACTTAACGGCAAATTAAAAGTATCAACGTGGAACTCTTGGATTGTAACTTTGAAAATTGAAGTTTAAAAATGTTTGAATTAAAATATTTTTTATTCAAAAGCTCAATCATACGTATTAAATTCAAGCTATTAACTCTTTTTTAATTGAAGCATTTTAAATAAAATGCAGTTAAATTGCATTCTTTAAAATTGAATAAATTGTACAGTTTGAAGATTCATTAAATAATTAAACAATTAGAATGTTAGGTTTCAACTAAACACTTTAAATTAGAAGCTGAATTGTTTTAATTATATGTCGTTTCAAATGAATAATTGTTCAATTGTTATTTATGCATCCAAATGTGTTTTTGTTTTGAAATATTTTTAAATATTCTTTTTAAATTAGTTTTTTTTTAAATAAAAAATAATTAAAAATATTCTTAGGAATATTAAGAAAACTTTTTCATCATATTAATACCTTTAAAAATCCTTAAAAAGCTTCAAAATTTTATTTTGATATTAAATTATTTTCGAAATTTTTTCAAAACTTTTGAATATTATTTAAAATAATTCGAATCTTCCCTGACATTTTTTTTAAATCATGCTAAGTTAAGAAGATTGCCTTGAAATCTTTCAGATGCTTTTTTGACAATTATGAAAATCTCTTTAGATCTTTGTAAATATTCGACGAAAAATTAATTTTTAATTTGCCTAGAAAGCTTACTAAATTTTTCTCATTACTTTAAAGCCTTTTACAATTCTTAAGAAACTTCTAAATTTTTAGTTCCAAACCTTCAAAAATGATTTCAAATGATTAAAAATTTTTGATTAATTTTGAATCTCTTTCAAGCTTCTAAATATCTCTTCAATTTATTTTTTTTCTCTAAAACAATAATTGTTCAATTATTATTTAAAGATAATAATTCAATAATTTTACTTACAAATTAGAATTTTTTTAAAGAGGACAATTAAAATTGTAACGTTTAAATTTAGCTTTTTGAAATTTTAACGATTTAAGGTTTTTTATTTGAAACATTTTAGTTTGAAATTGTTTGGTTTTAAAATATTTTATTTATAATTACTCGTTTTGAATGCACAGTCAAATATTGCTAAATATCCAATAATTGATCTTTTGCTTAATTAAGCCATTTTAAATTTAAGGGGTTGGAAATTAAATATTTTAAGCTTAAAAATATTTGAATAGAATGTTAAATTTAATAAAAACATTTTTATCACAAGTTTTCAATTTCAAGCGCCTTTAGGTTATAATTTTTTAATTTCTCAGAGCTTAATTTAAAAATTCTTTAATTTAAAAATGGACACTTAAAAATGAAGATCTATGACGGTAACGTTTTTATAGTAAAAGATTTTAGAAATACGTATTGTAAACTGAATGATATCATAGTTTTGACCTTCACATTTAAAAATAGTTGACATGGAACTCATTTTAAATTTATAAATAATTTCTGGAAAACAAAAAAGGATAGAAAAATTATTTTAAATTAAATTATATCATCAAAAACAAAAAAAAATGGTGATATTCAAAGTGATTGGATAGATTTTTCTTCTAAAAATGTGGAAAATTCCCTGTAAAAAAATTAATTTACTGTCTCTGATTTTCCCCGATCTTCCTAAAACCCTAGTTGTCTTCCATTCCAGCGGCTACCCTGAATTTGTCACCTATTTTAGAAAATTCACCTTTTTTCGATTGACAAAGTAAAATTTCATTTCCAATTTAACTTGAAAAACCTTGTGAGACCGTATTCATTTTAATTCAGTTCGCGCTTCATACTCGTGTTGAATTTGGCTAATTTAATACATTTTTTTGCTAAAGTTATGATTATGTAAATTTTATGAAGAATGATGCAAACTAGCAAAACGAGTTGTCGGACTTTAAAGAAATTTAAGTTTTCCTTATTGCATGGGAGACAATTTTTAGTTTTATTTCTAAATCTGGCGGTTAAATCTCTCAAAGAATTTAAAATGGTGACGATTTTTCTAAAATTGTAGAAAGATAATTTATTTAAACACCGTAGTATTTTTATGTTCTGGATTTGTTCTTTAAGGTTATAAAAATAAATCTCTTGGAACTTTCTTCAATGCGTTATATTCCAAACTTTTAATCAGATATAAACAAAACCGGTTAAAATAGTATTTTTAAAAATAATAATTTTCATTTTGCCATTAACGAAACTGGTACTGTTACTGTTACCGGATGCAAAAAGAAATCTGCATTTATAAAATGTTAAAAGCCTTGTTTTGCATATTTATTTAATTTATCAACATTTTGTTGTCATCTTTTATAGAAAAAAGAAATGTACTTTTTTACCCTTTTTAGGAAAAATAGGTACTAGCATGACTCTTGGCTGTTTTATTTTTATTTTGGAGTCAATAATTTCGATTGTAATATTTATTTAATCAGGGTGGCTATAAGGCCTGGAAGACCTGCAAAACTAATTGAGTTTACAAAAACTTCTGGAAAACCTCGAAGCCATGAAAATTAAAAAAATTACTTCAATGTTTAATTTGCGAATTTATACAGATACATTTTTTTTACCAATAAAAAAATTATAATGTCAGATAAAAACAAAAAATTATAATAATATTAACGAGAATCGTTTAGAATTCAATTATTATTGAATACACCCTTACATTAGGCGTCGAGTAATAATTGTACAAGAACTTGTTGATACATTAGTCTGCGATCGGTAGAGTGTGTTGAAGATTAATAGAAGTCGCTGACTTTTCAAAAAGTAGACCTGAGATTTTGTTCAAAACCTGACTTCTGTAAAAACCCTGTTAATGTTTCCATCACCACTAAGAATTTGGAACATTTCATCTTCTCTTGATATTAATAAATTTTAAATTCTTTAATCTTAAGAGGCTTTCAGTTTAAAATTATTTATATATTTCTTATTGAAAATTCTTCAATTTAATATATTTCAACTGTTAAAGACATTTAGTTGAAAATGGTAAGAAGAATTTGTTGCTCTGAATTGATAAAATTCACATTCATATCTCAAAACACATAATTCTCTTATTTTTATAGAACTGTCAGAGTATGGTTGAAACGGGATTCCGGCCAATACTGGCCAAGTGTCTGTCAATATATGACGGCAGGAGCTACAGCGATGGATTATTGTGCAGAGACCAGGCAATTATTTGTAGGCTTAGAAAACGGTTGCATAAATGTGAGTAACTACATTATTTATATAATTCTGTGATCATTATTATTTAACATGTAATTGGAAATAAAAAATTTACCTGTTTTTTTGTGTGTGTCATAGGAGTATATAATAGAAGCGGATTATAATCGAATGACTGGCATGAAAGAAGTCCTCGTTCATCAGGGTCGCGTAACCGGAATTATATTTGCTGCAAGTACCGAATGGATCCTTAGCATCGGACGAGATAAAGCTTTCCATCTTCATTGTTCAGCGACAGGACGAAAACTAGGATCGTACCAAACAGATGCGTGGTACACTGCTATACAGTATCCTTTTTTGAACTTTAGTTTTAAGGATACCAGAAGAAAATTATATTTGTATTGCTTAATTTGTCTTAAGAAATTTGTTAATTAAAACATAAATTTAATATTAATACACATTTTTGTATTTCATAGTATCTTTTATGTATAATAATAGAAAAGAAAAGTAAGGACAATTTTTTTTATAACTGATACAAATTTATATCTTAACTTAAAAATTAATATACAATATTTTTGTACAATACATAGACAATCAATTCTTTAATTCTGGTTAAAAAATTTTAATTACCAACGAAAAATAGTGAGATAACCGAAAGTTGTACAAAATTTTTTGCTAAATGTTTTAAGAAAAAGAATTTTTTTTTTAATGATTTTTATTGAAACGCTAAAAGAACCTATTATTGAGTTAATATTTTTAACATTTTGCGAAGTCTCATAATTATTGTTAATAATAGTAGCAATTTTAGTCGAAAAACACTAACATGGCATAAAAAAAATTGTTTAAGATTGTAAATCTTCTTATAGACCTAATGTCCTTTGTTCACATCAACCGATTTCAACGAAAAATGTTAACGCAACCTAACTTTGTTTAAAAAAAGAGAATATAACATAAAATTGTTCAAACCATTTTTATCTTCTTTGAAAATTTATTTTGAGTGATTAAAATGCAAACAAATTGTACAAAAATTTCAAATTTAATGATTTCATAATAATCTGAAAAATGTTATGGTTTTGAAAACTCAAAAGACCAATTTTCTAACTAACTAATTAACGAACTAGCTAACATAGCATTTTAAAAAATGGTTCCAAATTGTAAATCTTATTGTAAATTTAATGATTTTTGTTTAAAATAACCGGTTTCCATGAAAAAAATTACCATATCATATTGTTCAAAAATGGAATATATATATATATATATATATTAAACATTTAAATTTCCATCTAATAATGCTATTTGTTTAAAAATACCCATTTTCGATGTAAAACAATAACTTACTATAAAATTGTTCAAAAATTCTGAAATTTTCTTTGAAACCTCAGGATTTTTAAATAGAAATAACAATTTCCGACAAAAAACACTAACACTATTTGAAATCGTTGAAGGTTGTAAATTTTGTTATTCAAAAAGAAAACTTCATCGGACTAACTTTAATCATTTTTGTTCAAACATGTAAACTTTCGATAAAGAAAAGGGTAAATAAACCGAAAAATGTAAATTGGCCACGCTGCATCTTTCACTGCGGCATAAATTTTGAGAAGAACATAAACCCGGACGCCTTAATTTCAAGTTCCAGTGTATTAAATTTTTTTTTTTTAATTCTTGAAAATTGTCAATTCTGATGGTTTTTCTTAAAAAATTCTAATTTCCTATGAAAATCTAACACAAGCTACAAATGTTGAAATTCTTAGTCATCGAAACTTTATGATTTTTTAAAAATTCTTTTTAAAAAAACAAATAATTTCCAGTGATATGAAAGTTTTATTTTAAAAAACATTTATTAGATGGGATAAATTATAAAATTGTTTATACTTTCTGAATTTTATCTCAAATCTTAAATTATTATCCTCTTGTAATTCCTTGGACTATACATTAGTTTGTTTATGAAGAAAATATTTCAGAACAAAATTGTGAGCAGCACTATAAATCCTCTAAAGTCTCTAAAATGTTTAAAATGCCAAAATGGAAAGTTGCAACCTTAACTTGATCAGATTTGATGCTCAATCAAAACATGCCTTCGTCGGAGATTATTCCGGTCAAATAAATATGTTGAAGCTCGATGAAACTGGTGTCACTTTTATCACAACTTTGAAAGCCCATACTGGAAGTATTCGATCTTTAGCATGGGATTCAGAAAAACAGCTTCTATTTTCCGGAAGTTTCGACCAAAATATTGTTGTCTGGGACATTGGAGGTAGACAAGGAACTGCATATGAGTTGCAAGGCCATCAGTAAGTTTTTTTTTAATGAAAAAACTCAACACATCTTTTATTGATAAGATAAAATTACAAAATGTGAGAGAAATTTTAAATATTAATTATTTTTAGCAATAAGGTAACTGCTCTTTGCTACGCTGGTGCTGAAAGAACATTGTTGTCTGGAGGAGAAGATGGCGTAATCGTTTGTTGGGATATGGCAGCAAATAGAAAAGAAACTGCTGCTTGGGTTGAATCAGACACGTGTCAGGTATCTCATTTTTTTTATAAAATGCTTTGTAAGCTTATAATTAACAAAGTCTTGGATTTACGCATTAAAAACATGAAAGGTAAATAAATTTCATAAAGATTTGTGAGAGCATAGTTTTCAATTTGTTTTAAATAACAACGAAGTTGAAATTGTTATATTTTTTGTTTAATACATCCTCCCATTTTGTTGGAACAACTATTATGTTATTTTTTTAAAACATCATAAAATCAGTAAGAAGAAACTTTGTCTATTTCTATTTATATTTTTTTAAACCGATAGTACTTGTAAATGTTATGAACAAATGTACTGAACAAATCCATATGTTTTGTAATTTTGCTGAATACAGCGATCAAATTTGGATAAAACACTTTTAAACGTCTCAATACAAATTAAAAAAAGATAATAAATAAAAAAGAGGAAAGCAAAAGAAGACAACCTTCAAATACCCTTCCTTCTTTTTTTCTTTTGAGATTTGTTAATATTATATTGTGACACTCCTGTCAAATTTTATAAAAAAAACTTAAATTTAAAACATAAAGATTCCGTAGGAAACATAAAATATAATGCACATGAATTTGAAGGTTACAGAGGATTCTAATTTTTTATGTTATTTTTATTTAATTTCTGAAATAGAATTGAGAAGATGTCTCAATATCTTATTCGTTGAGGAAGTTTCATAAGTGAAAGATTTTACCAAGTAATTTAAAATTGATTCCGTTAAAAAAATAGAATCCGCTGATTCAAAATTTACTAAAATCGATTTGTTTATGAAAATTATTAGTTATAAAAAAATTACAGTTATAAAAAATCGTAAATATAATTTAGTGCCGTCAAATTTTGTATTAATTTTGCCAAGAGAACGAAGTCTTAGAACAGCATATGAATAAAATATATATATGTTTATTTTAATAATTAGTTAGGCGTTTTAAAAATTGGTGGCTAAGCTTTGTTTTATATATATTCTGAACTAAAAATTGATAAATGAAGTCACTGTATATTTCTTGTAAGAAGTGTATATACTGATTTTATGAAGTTTTACATATTATTATTAGTTTTAAAAAAATGGGAAGGTTAATGTTTTAAAATTTGAAGCTTGTTATCAAATAAAAAATGTAAAAATTTAATCTGATAAAAATTGTAAGCTCTAGATTAATTGATCCATAAACCCTTTTTTCTCTCCCCGTGCATGCTGACAAGCCTGAATATTAATATAGTTTAAAAATGGCGTTGAATGAATAAATCGTTGAATATTTCAGGCTTGTGGTCGACCTTTCTTCTGGAACATCAAAGCGATGATGGACCAACGCCAATTGGGCTTAAGACAACATCATTGTCGTCATTGTGGAAAGGCACTTTGCGCTCGATGCACATCGCAACGCATTCCGATTCCAGTGATGGGTTTTGAATTTGAAGTGCGAGTCTGCGACCCTTGTCACATTGAAATCAAAGAAGCAAAGTGAGTTATAACTTTCCTTTATTATCGATTCAGCGGCAGTTTAATAAAAATTATTTATAATTTACCCTATGGAACTAAAAAAAGTATATAAAAAAAGAATCTTTCTAAAGAAAAAAGTATCCTGAAAAATAAAAAAGTATTAAAAAAGTAGCCTTTTTAAATCTGTCAAAAATTATGTTTTAAATGAAAAAGTAGGGTAAGAAATAAATTAAATTTAAAAAACCTAAAATAGAGAATATTTCTCGATGTAATGAAGGCAAGTGATTCGGTTTCCTTTATAATTTGAAATTATAATGATAACAATCTCAACATATGACCAGCAGTATGGAAAATACGTACAATAATAATTTATTCCTAAAATTTAGTATAACAATTGTACTCCTTTTACAAATCTGCACAATTTCTAAGCATTGAAATCTTCTCTAAAATCAATATTTTGAAAACTATTAATTACTTATCGGGTACTCAATATATAGAATCTGATTGATTCTAGAGAAAATTTCAACAGATGTAAAGTGTTCAGTTTTACAAGAGGAATACGACGTAAGTAGATTAGATAAAAAATACTTTACTTGATATATTTTTCATATTATTGTTAATATGTGAAGATTATCGTTGGTTATATTTCATCTAAAAGTATGGAGAAATTCTCTATTTAAAATGTACCTGATTATACTCCGATTTCAACTTGCGCGTTAGGGAAATGGGCTTTAAAAAATTCTTATTTCCGTAGATTTTATATTTTCGTGTATGTCAATTTCTGTCATTGTTTTTTAGAGGTTTTAAACGTCATCAAATTTGTACAGCTTTTTACATGCATCAGAAAATTTGATAAATCTGCGAAATCATAAATGTAAGTAAAATGAAATTTAGAGAAACTGTTTCCCAAACTTATTCATTTTTTTCTAATACATAAGTTATTGCCTAAAGAAGCTCTAAAAACATTTAAAAAAAATTGAAATACATGAAAATCAGGCCACACAGACCGGTCCCTATATCCCCTATATTCATTTGAGGTCCCTATTAAAGTACCCTATTTTCAAGATTGCAACATATGTGCAACCTATGATAAAGCTTTTAGTAATGTCACTTTTCTTTCAATAAATTAACTAATGAATCAATCACTATTCAATTCAGATCTATCCCTATTTATGCATTGTCTTGAATTCTTTTGAAATATTTCAGGGTATTTTTCAAGATTAAACATTAAAAAAAATATATTTCATTAATTTAAAGGGATTTTTAAGATATTAGGGTATTTTCAAAACATCTAAGGCATTTTCAAATTTCAAATTTAATTAACTTGAAGGGATTTTAAGGCGTTTGAAATGTTTTAGGATAACGACTTTTTTGAATTTCCGGATATATGGAACGATTTTACAGGACCTAGATGATTTTAAGATCTTTTAAAATATTTCACAAGATTTTATAAGATTTCCGACGATTACAGTGATTTTAAGGGATTTTGAAGCTCTCAAGGTATTTGAATAAATTATCCAAAAATTCCAAGAAGTATCTCAGATTTTAGAGAATTTACGGGATTTTGTAATATTTTAGTGGATTTTGCAGAATTGATGCCAGAGAAGTGATGTATTTTGGAGAGTTTCTAAGATTTGATAAGATTTGAAAGTATTTTAGAATTCTTGAATGCTTTAAATTTAGTCAATTCTACTTAATTTAATGAATTTTTTGAATTTTTAAAAGTTTTTATTTTATTTATCCTGATGATCAATTGACAAAATGATCTAAAGATTTGAAATATTTTAGGGTATTGGGAAATATTCCCAGGATTTTTCAATAGTTTCAACAAGTTTTATATTTTAGGAAATTTTAAAAGATTCCCAGAAATTGTTTAATTTGATTCAATAGTTTCAAGGGATTTCAAAGGCCTTAAAATATTGTAGGATATTTTAAAGGATTTCAAAGCATTTTCAAGAGATTTAAAAGTTTGCATTGTAAATTAATCGGATATTTTAAAATATTCGACACAATTTTATAAGCATCATCAGATTAATGTAATTTCACGGAATTTTGTAGTATTTTAATAGATTTCAAAGAATTTACTCACAAAAAGTGAGGGATTTTTTAGAATTTTAAAGATTTCAAGAGATACTCAAATATTTTTTGCAATTCATTTGACATCAGCTCTGAATTCTTTTTAATTTGAAATCCTTTTGAATTCTTCTAAATCAACTCAACTTTACTTAATTCAATGGATTTTTACAAAAGTTTTTGTTAAATTCATCTTGAATTCTTTTAAACTCAACTTAAATTTTTCTAGACTTGTTTCAAATTTATTTAATTCAATAATTTTTGCATATTTCTGAATTGTTTTGATTGTTTTTTAAATTTAGTTGGATTTTTTACGAATTTTATCGAATTCTTTTTTCCCTTAAATGCTTCTAATTCAACTCAAATGTTACTGAAGTAAATGGATTTTTTCAATTTAAAAAAATGTATCCAATTCATTTGAATTCTTTTGAATTTAACTTGAATTGTTAAAAAGTCTTATGAATTTATCCTGAATTTATTACCCTTTGAGAACAAAAAAGTTACCTTTTGTCCCTATATTTTATCCATTAGGGACTGACTGTGAGGCCTGGAAAATGTACAAACTATGGAAATAGAATTTTTCTAACGCCTTCGCACTTTTAGATTTTTTTAAGAAAACCATCGACTGTACTATTTTTATTGCTTTGTTCTTTATTTTTTATAAAAAAAACAGATAGTTGTGAAAAGGTAGAAAAAAGGTGACTAATAAATTAATTTTATTTTCCAGTCAAACTTCCTTAGCATCTTTTCACGACGCGAAACACAGCATTATCGGCATGGATTTAGATGCACCACGTCGAAGGTTACTGACAATCGGTCAGGATCGTGTTATGAAAATCTGGGATATCACTGCGCTTCTGCAGTAAGTCAGACTCATAATTTAAAGGTGATAGACTTGAAATGGCATCGAAAACTACCTGATTCCTGCCTTGAAGCCTTCTTCGATCACGCGAATATTGACAATTTACATATTTGTATCTTGCAATCATAAATGTCACAATTCAAATATTAAAAAACTGAGAACCACGCTGAAGAAATAGGAAATATTTTTTATGGATATTTTCTCTGCTATTAAGGATAAGCGGTTATAATCTTCTAGAATTCGAGACGCGTCGAAGATTCAATTCGGGATGGGAATCTATTATAATAGTAATTACGTTATATGCAATGAGTCATGCTATAATAATTGTGTATATATAGTGTCAATAATTTCAGTTTTTTTCGCGTCCTTTTGCTTGAATCAAAGGCAGTTATTAATTTCTCGCGATTAATTTGAAGTTTTTTGTAGTCCTATTATTAAAGTAATACTTTTATCACATACGATTTTGATGTTACTTTTTAAATTAAAAATCTAAAATGGACTGAATTATTTCGACTAGTCGGCATAAATCATTGTGGCGCCAAATACTCTGTAAATGAATCGTCTGAATGAATTTCGTAACAAATTATGAACAGTAGATCATTAAACAATCACGAAACATTTTTTCATCTGTTACTCGAGAGTTTTCTATTTAAATAATCTTAAATGCAAAATAAGAAAGTAAAATCATTAAAAAATTATGGAATCATATCAGTAATCGACTAAAGTGTAATAAATACAAAAATCCGTGGTTCTTAGATGGATTTATTTTATATAAACTCCTAGTCGTTATTTTCTTACAATAAAAGTAAACAATTGTGCTCTCATCTGTCTTGCTCGAAACTTCAATGAACATTTTTGTTTAATCGCAGTAATAGTACGATCAAATGCTTCCACAAAGAATATATTTATACGTAAACAATTCTTGTTCATACTAGAACGCAATATTGCTGCAATTAGAAACTGATTTTTGATTTATTTTGTGATACTAGAAAATCAGCTACTTCTTAAAATTCTTGAATAACTTCGATATTCGTTTTTTTTTAATCCTTCCAGTTTCTAAATTATAAGTGCTTTGAAGTTGAATAATAGTTAAATTGGATCGATCTTTCAATTTCTAGCTATACTTATTATGTTTTATTAAAATGCGACAGTGGTGCATTTTTGGCAAAACTTGTAAATGCATAGAGGAAGTGGATATTTTAGCATTTATTCATTCCTGCTTTAAATTCGGTTTTGGAGAAGTTAATAGTATGAAGGAAGAACACACCTTAAAAAGTTCATATCGGTTCAACACGATATTTGTTTGGTCTTTGGGTGGAATTGGACCTTAGAAAAGTTGCAGGATTCGGAAAAAAACATTTGGACAGATTTTCCTAACTACTAAGATTATTTTTTTGACATGTCATTTACTTTACTATCTATCATCTTGTATCCAACTTGAAACGATGCACTCATGAAAACTGTATATTAAGTGATATTTACCGATATCTATAGTAATGTACGCGATGGCTGTTACTGTTAAGAGAAATGGCGTTGTTTAGTTTTCTCAACGTGTTAGCATTTTTAAATGATTAAATATGAAATTTGTTACAAATTTTACGAGTTCTTTAGCTGCTGCGTTGTACTGATTGGGTTTTAGTAAGTATTTAAACGGGAGGTGAGTGTTAAAAACTTGTTAATTTAAACATATATGTGTCTATTTTCCACTGTAAACAGTTTTTCCTCTTTTAATTTCTCGTTTAAATTTTGCACTTAAAAGTCTATAAATAACAAGAATTCTTTGTTGAATCAGCTTCGAATAATTTATTCTCTTCACCAAATAATTTTCGAAAGTATTTTGTCTATCAAAACTTTATAGAAGGAAGAAGTGATAACATTGTCATAAAAATGTACAACGATTCTATAATGTGGACAATTAAGAATTCATCGATTGTATAAAATCTGGAGAATTCTACTTCCAATTAAAAATAAAAACCTGCATACCTTAGTACTGAAGGTGTTCTCTAAGTAATTTGTTAGACTCAAAAAGACAACTGTATACAAGTTTCTCGTGATTTGGCAAGTTAGAATATAAACAATATATATATATATATATATATATTTTCGATGTAAATGTGTAAATGTGAAACTGAAAATGTTTAATTTTAGAATGTGCGTGTAGATGACATTTGATAATGCGATAAGTTTTAAATTATGTACATCATAAAGTGCAGTTGCTCTCGGTTAGAATAAGCTCACTATCATGTGTAAAGGATCACTGAAAATCGTAAAATTTATGATTTCCAGTTAACAGCCTTTGGATTAATATCGAGACTATAAACTTTATATTAGGAAAATGGTTTATGAAACTTATGGTAAAACTGTATAGCTATTGAAAGAAATGTAATATGTATGCTAACCAATCGAATTCTTTGCAACAAAATTCAGCCATTATTATATTATGTAAAGAAACAAACAAAGTGTATGAATATAACAAGTTTATAAATAAACGTTCGCTTAAACAAAATTGATGCGCGTGTTAAATTTGGTTTATATGTGTTTGCATAAAAGAAATTTTTATAACTACAAAAAAATGAAGTTATACTAAAGAGAATAGGGAAATATATTCTTTTAAGTAAAATTAATGTAGGCACTATATTACATTCAATTTAAAAAGATTCAAATTTCTAACAATTGAAGTAAAAATATTGCATTTTTAAGAAGATAGATCATTTTTAAAGCAAATAGTTATAAATTGAACCAAAAAGATCAATTTTCTACAAAAAAAAGGAATTTCACGTGACTAGTTGAATTTAAATACCAAACTTTTGAATTTTCAAGCTAAAATATGAATTTTCAACCAAGCGGATTAATTTTTTGTCAAAAGGACAAGTTTTCCAGAAAACACATGAGTTTAAAACAAACAATTAAATTTTCAACAAGAAAAAAGTTAAATAATCAGTTTAAACAATTTAATTGCAACAATAACACAAGTTTTTACCAAAATAATTAAATTTTCAACCAAAGAGATGAATTTTCAACTAAAAATTATGAAGTTTCAACTAAAATTATCTACTTTTAAACCGAAATCGTTTTTCCGGAAAGGCAAATTTTTAACTATAATTAATATCTAACTCGAATAGTTGAATTTTCAACCTAAAAAATTAATCTACTACCAAGTAAAAACAAATTTTAACCGAAAACTGAATTTTCAGTAAAAAAATTCAACCAGAGATAAATTTTCAACTAAAATTATGGAATATTCAACCAATTAAACTGGATATTTTGAATTTTCAGTTAAAAAAATAATTTTGAACAACAAAAAAATATTCAACTAGAATAGTTTCATTTATAACCAGACATGGATTTTTAACTAAAATGATACATTTTTAACAAAGAAGGATTAGGAAAAGAAAGATGAATTCTGAAGAAAAAATGTAATAGTTGATATTCCAACCAGAAAATATGAATTTTAAACAAGATTTGAATTCTTAACTAAAAAAGATTTTTCAATGAAGAAAACAAAAATTTCAACTAAACTGTTGTATTTTCAACCAAGCGAGTTAACTTTTTATCAAAAGAACAAATTTTCCAGAAAAATCATGAGTTTAAAAAAATAATTAAGTTTTCAATCAAACATATAATAGTTAAATATTTAGTTTAAAAAACGAATTTTCAACAAAATAGTTAAATCTAGTACTATAATTACTTTTACAAATGAAAAAGACACTTATTTAATTTTATGATACAATTTATAAAAATGTAAGCACACTCAAAAAAATTACCTGGCTTTAAACAAAAATTCTAATATTTCCAGATTTTTCCACGTATGTATATAAAAATTTCTTGAAAATTACAGGTTTTCCATGTAAGGAGACACCTGGCTCAAGGCCCAAAGAAATTTTAAACAGCCACTATTAAATTGTAAAAGTTTCTACAAAATTTATTTTAGTGTACAAATACATTACATTGTCTTACAAAGTAAATTTTCTATTCATTTACCTGCTTTTATCACATAAATATTTTGAAACACAAACTACGAAATGATCTTAGTCCTCGCTAAATTCAATTAAGCTTTAAAGAAATAATTGAAATAAAATGACACTAGGATCGGGTGCAATTTTTCATATAAGCAACCGATCCTGGAAAAATCCTGCGGTTGTTCTTATGACAAAATTTTAATTATATGTATCTACAAGAAAGTGCTGATATAAGCAAGCAACATTAATTGATCATCAAATGTAATATTTACATTTAAATATATTTCCTTATGAATTATACAGTTTCGACACAATAAACTCTGATATTTCTTTAGCTTAGAATCTGATAAAAAAAATATCACCTAGTTTATTCAATAGTCCCTTCCTACGGTTTTGAGTATTCCACACAACGTGAAGGATCCGTCGGATAGTATTCCTGACATTTCGTCATTAATCTTTTCAACGCCTGGATATATTTTCTTTGCGTCTCGTCATTCATAACATGAGCCACATTTTTTGAAAAAATCTTTTCTCTTCCCGTACGAGCGTGAATACCAACCATAGTGACACCAATTGGCCAAGGTGAATTTCCAATCGCCATCTGAAGATAAGCATCGCTTGCCAAAATATAATTCCGCTCCAAAAGATGTTTAACTATTTCTGTCAAACTGTCGGTGATGTCCTCTGGTAGAGATTTATTCTGCAGTTTTCGAAGAAGTGGTTTAATGTACTCCCTTGTCTGAGCATAAGTTGCACTTGCCATTTTTCCTCTCGTTGCCATTTTTTCAGAGGCACTTCTGTTGTTCAGTTGATTACCCCACATCTGGACCAAAAACTGAAGAAACTGTGTAATAACATTCATATCATATTCTCGATCTCCGGTGTTTAATTTAGTAGATTTTTGTTGAAGATCATCATAGGTGACACCTTCCTCAGGAACTTTTACATCAACTTTGGTACCGTTGCTGAGAGGCTTCATAGGTGCCAAAATTTCGTTAACGTAGGCCAGGTCGACTTGTTCCATGGCTTCTTGGAAATCGTTTCTGAAACCTTTGTTAACTTCGGGTTCGAGAATTTCGCACTTTCTTAGCCTCTTGAAAGCGTCGACTTCTGATTCAGCAAAAAGTAAAATCGGTTCCCCACGTTCTCGAAGGCGACGTATAACCTCATTTCTTGGTAACGTTAGGTGCTCGGATGCATCTTCAACTGCGGCTTTTTCTAGCTCTTCGGGTTTGACTTCAGCTTTAGCGCTATTAGCACCATCCGTATTTGATTTTTCGGCATCGCTGGAGAGCAAATCTGCTCTCTTGAAATACTTCTTATTACCAGACAGAAGTTTCTTTTCTTCAAGTTCCTTGCGTTTTCTTTGAATCTCTTCCCTTAGAGCATTCATGATTAAATAAGACTGCTTCCCAATTAAATAGAATGAAATACTTGCACCTTTTTTGGTAAATAAATGTTTGTTATTCACAATTATATCATTTTCAGGATTTGCATTGCATTACAAAGATCGAGTGACAACTGTCATAAACATGTCACAGATGCCAAACGGAGTTGACAGGGTTGACTCATTGAGGCGCCACTTGTACTAACATATTTTCGCGGGAAATATAAATAAAGTTTGTGTTATAATTTAAAAAATTATCCATTGAAAGGATACATAGTTTCTCACTAGAACCAATATAAGGATTAATTTATTTTGCATAAGCTATTTTTACGTGAAGCATTCTATAATTTATTGATTTTTTTTCTAAACAAAACAGGGGTGAGGCCCCTATTCAGAAACCTAACTTTAAACACAATATTGCTGAGAATGTTCTATATATTCCGATAAGTGAATATTTTGTATGAAATAATTGGCTGAGTTTTATTGAGGCACTATATACTCTACAGGAAGAATCAAATTTACGATAATATAACAATATTGTTTTGTATCATATTTTTTCTAATTTACAATGTAATATATCTTAAATTTGTCCAATTTTTGAATAAATATTAAATAAACATAAATCATTAAAAATGAAACGATTTGAATTAAAAATTGTGGTGTTCAAAATAAAAGTAGATAAAAATTAAACTGTCTGAAATTGATGCCTCAGCAATAAAGTAATTTTTTAAGCTTGAAATCCTTACAATTTTAGATTTCTGAATGTTAATTTTGAACTATATATTTCCAAATTTTCCCTTTCATAGATTATAATTTAAAAAAAAATAAAATCAGAATGTTTGCATTTTTCATCAGTATAATTACCAATTTTAAAATGGCTCACTGTTAAAAGATTTAAATTCACTTAAAATAACTCAAATGTTAAGGGTTTTGATTATATATATTTTTAGAATTAAATGAAGCTCGGATTCGTTGTATTTTTAACTTTATCTAGTACGAATTTTTTTTATTTTTAGTATTTCCCATACATTTTTTTAGAATAACTAATTTTTAAAGGTATATAATTAAAAATTTGCTTCATTGAACCGTGAACATGATGATGAATTAATTTTTTAATCTTACAAAAATGGTTTCATTAAATTTTAATTTTATGTTACATTTTCTGTATAATAATAATTTAAAATTTTAGAATTAAATCTTAGCATTCCAAATTATTTAAATTTAAATCTTTAAAATTTTTAATCATTCAATTCTTCACCCCTTTAATTAGAAATACTACAATTTCAACTCCTTAGAATTTTAAATGATCCAATTTTCAAAATTCTAATCTAAAAATATTCCATTTTGATTCTTTTTAAAAATTCCTATTATCCAACATTTTAATCTGAAATTATTGATGAAAGTTGACGTCAAAATTGTTTATTTTGGGTTGGAGTGGGGTTTTATACTGCGATCTATGCTAAATTAATTGGGAGTATATTTTTATCCAGGTAGTAACAATATCTTTGCTGGAAGTATACATATTTTATGTTCGAAGAAAAAATTTAACATGGTTGCGTAAGGCACTCGCCAAGTTTATTACGCCTCCAGTCCATGCACCGGAATTGACCAACCAAAGATCTTTGCCAGAACGACCGGCCGGATCTCGGAATGGCCAGAATGAACCGTTAACCAATCAGAAACGTACCGCGGAAACAGTGTCCTTCTCGAGCCGAACTGAGCCGAACTCAGCCGAAGTTTTCGAAATTTTAAAGTTCGCGCTAATGGGCGTTCCGTTTATTTCCAAATTTGTCAAACACATGCACCGGCTGGCCGTAACCAGAAATAACCGGAACACCAATCACAGGGCACCTTTGATAAGCAGGGCTTTTATTGTATTGTCGAAGGTGTTCTGTGATTGGTATTTCGGACTTTCCGGGTTACGGCCATTCTCCGGTGCATGAATTTGACAAGTTTGGAAATGAACGGAGCGCCTTTCGGCGCGAAGTTAAAAATTTCGAAAACTTCAATTGAGTTCGGACAGTGATGAGGGGGATATCTTTGTTCCGGCTCGAAAATGACACTATTTCCGCGGAACGTTTCTGATTGGTCAAAGCCTCATTCCGGCCATTCCGAGATCCGGCGGTCTGGTGCATAGACTAGGAGGAGGCCTAAATGCGTTTTTCTCGAAAAATGGTTTCTCGAAGTTCCAACTTCAAAAATGTTCGGTGACTTGTTTTTTAACTTAGAGCTTAGAAATTTCATTTTGGGCTTAAAATGCCGGAAATTTAACTGACTATACGGCCCCTAAAGATGTCTGCATATTTAAAATTTTCATGTTTGCGTCAATTTAAAATTGAACAACTCTATAGAAGATTCAACTTATTTGAATAAAAATGTTTATTACAGCAAAAGATCATGGAAAGCGGTATTTAAAGTTAATGAATTCTGTTTTTAAATGAAGGGCTCTATAAATGATTTAAATAATAATATTTGTTCTTCAAAAATGTTCAAGCATACTCGCTTGATCTGAAAAAACTGTTTACGGCCCTGAGTTTGTCGGTTTGTCATTCGTGATCCGAATCTGTCATCGCGAATAGCGTGACATACATGGGGTAAATAAGCCCCACGCACATCTCTAATTAATATTCATTCATCTTCAAAACATACTTTAAAGTGTTCCTACATTTTTCTAACATTTCTCTTTTAAAAAAAGTAAGTTAGCCTTAAATTTTGTATCGGTTTTGTACTCCACGAGACTTTTATAGAGGTTAGGTGGCGCCACGTGCTTAGCACATTGCTACATAAAATTGTCTCGAAGAAGCTCTCTAATTTTCCAGAATGTCCACCAACGCTAAGGAATCCGATGTCACGGAAAAAATATCTGAAATGAGTATCGAGGAGCCAGTGAAAAAATTGACACACAAGGAGAAGAAAAAATTGAAAAAGCAACAGGAATATGAAAAGGCTCTGGAGTTGATGACTAAAACCGGTGGACAGGGTCACAGTGAGCTCGAATCTAATTTCACAGTTTCTCAAAGTACTGCTCAAGTACGAGGAGGTCAACAATTAGATAATGCTGTTGATATCAAAGTTGAGAATTTTAGCATTGCTGCAAAGGGAAAGGAACTTTTCACCAACGCGAGTTTACTTATTGCCCAGGGTAGACGATATGGTTTGGTTGGACCAAATGGGTAAATTTTTTATTTTCTTTTTCTTTTAGAAATTATGCTTTTTTCATAATTTTTAATTAGTTAAATTAATTAATTAAACCAATTAATCAAGTTGATTGAAAGTGTCCGCCGGTGTCCCACTAAAAATACAATCATTTTCTATCAAAGGAAAATAGGCCAATGTCACAGTAATTCCTGTGCGTTCATATACTTTTTTTAATACAAATTCAAGTAATTCCTGTGCGTTCCTATACTTTTTTTTATACAAATTCAATCCAATCTTATCAAATGTGCTATGCCGAATTCCTATCCATTTTAATATGTTTTTTTTGATCGAAATCCAGTTTAATTATATCCAAATTTATCGGGAAATCTTATACTTTTCTATCAAAACATTTTCTTACTAAAACTATCAAATCTTATCCCTCACCAGAGTTATTTATAATCCTATATCTCTAAATCTCGAATATTTTTATCAAATTCCAGGCCTTACGTACCGATCTCTATATCCCCTTTTGTAGCATATATTCAGATAAGGTCCCTAAAATACTCTATTTTCAAGATTTGGTCCCTATAGTACCCTATTTGCAGCCCATATTGGAACTCTAAAAAAAATGTATAATAAGATCAAAGCTTCCAAGAGGCAGGTATTTTGAAGAAAATAGCAAAAATCAGAGAATTTCTGAAAGAAGTAACTATACAATATAATAGGACTGCCACACAGTCACTATTAGTCACTTTTTTAAATAAAAAGTTCACATTAGTCAGTTTTCTTTCAATAAATGAACTTATGGTTTGAAATATTTTAAGATACAGAATTTTATAGAATTGTTGACGATATAGATATTTTAAAAGAGTTTACAGTATATTATAAGATGTCCGAAAATTTCAGTGATTTTAAGGGATTTTAAAGCGCTCAGTGTATTTTAATAAATTTTCCAAGATTTTAGGAAATATATAATTTCACGGGTTTTTATAATATTTCAGTGTTTTTATAAGAATTTATTCACAAGAAGTGAGGTGTTTTGTAGGGTTTCGAAGATTTTAAGACATTTGATATTATTTTTGCAAATATACCGCGAATTTTTTTGTAGAATTTCAGGAGATTTAAAAATATTGCTTGCAATTTTTTTCGAACTCCTTTACATTCTTTTGAATTCTTCTAAATTTACTCAATTTTACCAAATTCAATGGATTTTAAAACTGTTTGTGTTTAATTCGTCTTGAAGTTTTGTAAACTCACCTTAAATTCTTAGGCATTTCATAAAATTATTTTAAGTGCCCTTTCAATTGTTCTAAAGTCATTTGAAACTTATTGAATTCAATTATTTTTTTCATACTTTTGAAGGATTTTCAATTCACTTAATACTTTCTGAATTCAGCTTGATTTTTTAGGAATTTAATCGAGTTCTTCCCATTTCTCTTAAATTATTCTAAATACACTGAAATTTTACTGAAAAAAATACTTTTTTTGGATTTTTTAAGAAAAAAATTTCAGTTCATTTAAATTCTTGGGAATTTTTTTTTCGTCATTAGTCACACTTGCAATTTTGTTTTGAAATTTACCCGGAATTCTGTTAAATTCTTTGGAATTATTTTTAATTTTTTTATTCACTTTAATTCTTCTAAATTTACTTAATTCTAGTCAAGTCAGTGCATTCTTTTCAGATTTTTATATTGTTTTCAATTCACTCAAATGTTACTGAATTAAATGGATTTTTTCGATTTTTTTTTAATTTTCCCAATTCATTTCAATTCTTTTGAATTTTTTGACATCACACACTTTTTCAGTTATAAATTAGAAGGGTTTCAAAGATTTGAAGTGATTTCAATTTTTCTTGTTGAATTTACCCTGAATCCCTTTAATTTCTCTGTAATTCTCTTGAATTTTTTGTATTGAATTTTATTAATCTAAATTCTCCTTATTTCAATAGATTTTTTTTTTAATTTTAAAAAGTTATTATTTTGTTGATCCTAAAGCCTTTTAACCTCAGCTTGAATTCCCAGGCTCGTTTCAAGGTTACTAAATTCAATGGAGTTTTTTCATATTCTTAAATTGTTTTCAATTTATTTGAATTTTTTTAATTCGCCTCGAATTTTCATGAATTTCATCGAATTTTTCTCGTATCTCTTAAATTCCTCTAAATTCATTTCAATTTCATGGGAAACAATAGAATTAACTTTTTTTTTGAATTTAACTTAAAACTGTTTTGATGCCTTATGAATTTATCCTGAATTTGTTTGTTATCCTTTGAGCGCTAAAAAAGTACCCTATAAGCGTGACAAAAAGTACCCTTTGGTCCCTGTATTTTATCACATCGGAACTGTGAGGCCTGAAATTCAATCCGTTGTAGAATCGTACACTTTTTCTTTCAACAGTTTCTTATTGAATCTCTATAACATCTTACTTGCACCAGATTTGTATCAAATTCTTGTTTTGCATTACCTGGAAGATTTCTATCGAATTTTACTCCTCAATGAATCTTATGCTTTTCTATCAATATATTGTAATTAAAACTCTATCAAATCTTATGCAGAGTAAATTTCCATAAGAAAGTATAAGATTTCTCAAGGGATAGATTTGGATATAATCTTCCAAGCTTTTGATAAGGGCATTATAAGAATCTGTTGATAGAAAAGTATTTCTAGATTCGTTTGATTGAATTATACAGGGTTTTATCAAATGTGCTCATAAAATTTGTTTCGTGTAATTTTTGTGATTCAATTTGATAGGATTTGTATCAAATGTTCTTCTTTAATTTTATTTACGTTCTACGCTTTAATACTTTTTTATTTAATTTTCCCTGAATGTATATAGAATTTTATTCAATATGATGTTTTGTCTTTATAGAGAATCCATAAAATTGTATCATTTTTATTATTTTCAGAATGATTGAGAGGGTCAAGAATTAATTTGTTGCTTTTTTTGATTTTGTTGAATTGATATCTTGAAAGTCATAAATTTCACCATAATCTTTTAAGAACGTTTCTCTAGGGCACATTTTTTTCAATCCTAAACCTGAGTAAAAGCTATTATTGTATTTATGATTCAGCAGGAAGTAATAAATAATATTTATTTTAATAATAAAGTACCTATCATTGGTATCAGTGTGGTCTAAATAAAGGCTTTGTTTCTTAAATGACCTCTGCAAAGTTTTTCTTCTGGTGTCAAAATTACACCTCATTTTCGACAGCATTTAAAAAAGATATTTGGCCATCCTCTAAATTGGCTTTTGTAAATAAAAAGGTTTATTTTACTTAAATAATTGCTGCTAATCAATTTTTTTACTTCGAAAGACGTATGTCTTTTTTGCGCTCAAAAGTATTTTTTATGGGTTTTTGATGACTGATTAAGTTCCCTTACTTTTAATTATGTCAGAGCTATAGAAATTTCTCTACAGAGGGTTGATTTCTTCGAAATTTTGTATTAAATAAGCCCAAGATGAAGCCAAATTGTGTCTTTTTTAAGTAGATATTGCAAAAATAATGTAAATTGCAATGTTTTCTTAAATTTTTAATAACTTCTGAAATAATGAACAATATTCAATGTTCTTGGGCTCATTTTTAAGATATTTTTCACCGTATGAGTATAAATCGCAAAAATTGGCTTATCGAATTGCACAGACTTGAAGTTGTAACAAAAAAGTTGGAAAAATTGCAATATTCTTTGTGGTAACAAAAATATTTTTGTAGAATATATGAAACATATAATCATGAAGTTTCATCATAGGCTCATTTTAAACAGAATTTCGAGAGTAATCAACCCTTTTTAAAGATATTTTTTTAGCTCTGACATAATTAAAATTAAGAGAACTTATTCAGTCATCAAAAAAAGCCTACAAAATACTTTTGAGCGGTACTATACAATGTACTCTTTTTACTTAAATACATCACTCGGGGATTTTTTGCAGAATTTTCATAAAAGTGTAGAATTTTATTTTCAAAAAACGATTCAAATTGTGCCAAAACTCTGAGTCATGTGTTTTACACATTTCAAGTAAAAATATACAAACAGCGATTATCTAAATAAAATAAACGTTTTATTTGCAAAAACCGGCTTTGGGAATCCCTAGGTATATATTTTTATATGCTGCCAAAAAACTGGAGATATTTCGACATAAAAAATAAATACTTTTTAGTGGTGCAATTTGAGAGAAAAATAAAGCGTTTCTTTTAAAGATTTGACCATTTGATCAATTTTTAGACATGGTAAAACAACTCTACTGCGACACATTCAGAAACGAGCTTTTGCGATTCCACCAAATATAGATATTCTCTATTGTGAGCAGGAAGTCGTAGCTGATGATACACCAGCAGTAGAAAATGTGCTAAATGCAGACGAAAAATGCAAGGCACTGCAAGCAGAATGCAAAAAGCTTGAGGCAAAAGCAGAGGAAGGAGACGATACTGTCCAAGATAGACTCCAAGAGGTATTTTTAATTACTCTAATCCCGAGAAGTTGACTCTTCGACTTTTGAGTGTACACAAGATTTTACTAATAATAAATATTTTAAATATTTTAAAAGATTTACAAGATTTCAATAACTTCAATAGGTTTAAATGATTTTAAAGAAATTTCCAAGATTTCAGAGATAAAAAAATAATTTAAAAGTTTTTACCAGATTCAAAAGATAACACAAGATTTCAGAAGAATTTCTTAGAAGATTTCACAAAAATTTCAAAGATTTTAAAGAATTCGACTGAAAGATTTCAATAACTCACAAATATTTCACAAAAATTTCATAATGGATTATTTACTATTAATACTATTTATGAAATTTTTGTGAAATATTTGTGAGTTATTGAAATCTTTCAGTCTTCGAATTCTTTAAAATCTTTGAAATTTTTGTGAAATCTTCTAAGAAATGCTTATGAAATGCTTATAAAAAATAATTTCAAAAAGATGTTGGAAATGTCACAAAAATTCAAATATTCTAAACGATTTTACAAAAATGCCAAAGAATTCAAAGGTTTTGAAAGATTTTAGTTATTTCACAAAGATTTCTAAAAAATGTCAAATTATCAATGATTTCACAAAGATTTCAAAAAATTTCAAACTAAAAGATTTTAATAATTAAATAAACATTTCATCAAAATTCCCAAGAATTCACAAAGATTTCACCAAATTTTTAAAGATTTCAAAGATATCAATAATTTTACAATTATTTCAAAGATGTTACAAGGATTTTGAATATTCAAAAATCATGTCAAAGACATGATTTCCCTGATTTCAAAAAGACTACAAAAATTTCAAAATATTTTACAAAAAATTCAAAGATCCTAAACGATTTCACAAAGATTTCAAAGGTTTGAAATATTTAAATGATTTCACAAAGATTTCTCAAAGATATCACAAAAATTTCACAAAAATTTCTAAGATAACAATGATTCCACAAAGATTTCAAAAGATTTTAGAAATATTCCAAAGATATTACAAGGATTTCAAGGATTCTGCAATTTAATCATGGTTTCAGTGATTTCAAAAAGACTACAAAAATTTCACAAAGATTTCAAAATATGTTACAAAAAATTCAAAGATCCTAAAGAATTTCATAAAAATTTCAAAGGTTTGAAAGGTTTTAATGATTTCACAACAATTGTTTAAATTTCAAAGATATCAATGGTTTCACAAAGATTGCAAAAGATGTCACAAATATTTTAAAGATATTACAAGGTATTTAAAGATTCCACAATTATTCCAAGATTCCATAAGATTTCACAAAGCTTTAAAAATATTTAAAGATTAAAAGATTTCAATAATTTCATAAAGATTTCAACAAAGGCCGTAGCAGGATAAGCATGGTCTGGGTGCTCCCACTCGGATGTGATCCATATTGCGGGGGCAAGTGGCTTCCCCTATAAGATAAACTTACCCCGAGTATCAACTAAAAAAAAATTTTTTGCTAAAGTTATAAACAAATTTTGAAAAATCAAAAAATCCAATTTTCTCGAAAACGGCTTTACCGATCATGATGGTTAAAATATATGTTATAGAGGGTACTAAGGGAGTGTCGAAAAAAATTCAATGTTTAATTCTGTTGATTATAAAAGGATAAAAAAAATTATTAAAATTTTTAAATAATTCTTTTAAAAGGAAGTACTTCCTGAACACCAACAATTTGTATTCTATATCATGTTCACACTGAAGGCATCAATATACATTTTTGCGAAAATGATCAAACCATTACTTCATAGTTTAAAAAAATAAAAACTACTTTTTAGCCCCTCAAATATATGCAATTCAATGAGAATGAGGGGCCAACTTAATTTTTAGCTTATGACGCAGTAAGCTATACGCAATGGTGTCATAAAATTCAGATGCAACAGCATTATTCGACTAAAAAAAAAATTTATCGTGAATTCCCCAGTCATAGTGTCCATCGATTATAAGTAGATAGAAAAATACTTCTATTTGCTTACTGCTGACATTCGCCAAACTAATTTCATGTTTGCCCAGGATGCACCACGTGGAGGTCGCTAGTCAGATTATCATCCCTTAATTTATTTACACTATATACAACTATATACATACTGTATTAATAACTTAATAAAACATATACAAGGTGTTCAAAAAGTCTCGATACACCTAAATATCTCTCCAGGTAAATATTTTTTCAAAAAGATCAAGGTGATTCTTGAAGTAACTTTTAACGAGAAATCCAGTGGTGACCGTGAGTCTGCCCTTGAACTTGACCTTCAAGGTTATTTCAAGGTCGATTTTGTTTTTTAAATGGGAACCCCTATTTTTGATAACGACAATCGAAAGAGTGAGAAATTTTACGTCCAAACATGTACTCAGTTCATGGATTGGCACCAATCTGTAAAACGGGGGTTCCCATTTAAAAAATCAAAATTGACCTTGAAATAACCTTGAAGATCAATTTCAAAGTCAAATTCAAGGTCACCACTGGATTCCTCGTTAAAAGTTACTTCAAGAATGACCCTGACCTTTTTGAAAAAATATTTACCTGGAGAGATATTTAGGTGTATCGAGACTTTTTGAACACCCTGTATATATATATTGTTTTTATATTTTGTTTTGTATTCACTCACAACTTGTATCAAATATTGTTTTTGGTCTTCTCGTGGAAAAAACTTTTATTAATGTTGAACCTATCAAACAATTTTAAGGAATTAGAAATCATGAAGAAATAAATTTCTTTCTTTTGTAAGTTTGCAATTTCATTATCTGCATTTATTATATAGTGTTTCGAGAAAATAAAATCGTTATCTTCGTTATTATTTGTAGCCTCGACCATTTTTCGTTTTATGATAGATGATATTCTTGGATCGAAAAATAAAAATCAGCTGTTTCAGCATTTAAATAACACAAATGGTTTTTAAATTTATGTAAGACAGCTTCAGATTATTATTATTTTTTAATTGTTTTGTATTGCGCTTAATACCAAAACTGTACTCAAATAAATACGATAAACAAACAAATATACAACAGATTTTCTTTATTCTCGTTATACAATTTAAAAACGTCTCGAAAAATATATATTTTTTACAAAAAAATTGCTTTGGACATCTAGTGAGCATGGTGAAATGCTCCTGGCTTGTAAAGTTTAACTTTCTCGGTATCCATTGTACCAAAAAATATTTGACTTAATTTTAAGAGCTCCTTATAATCAACCCAAAGCAAAATCGTACAGCGAAAGTTTTCAATTTTATCATGTGCTTCTTCAACTTTCCCTAATAATTTTCAAGAAATTTTTGTGTCTGCTAATCCACTTTTATAAGGTATGTTAAGCTGGCACAACACTATTGAGGTATCGAGATGAAACCTTTTTCATAATTTAGGGCTCATTTAGGGC
>JAAAKG020153300.1:0-43767 GCA_010014905.2 Druon quercuslanigerum
CCAGAAACGAATTTTCAACCTAAAAAGATTAATTTTTTAACTAAAAAATATTTTTATTTTAAAACCAAAAAGTTAAACTTTTAAACAAATTAATTTTCTATTTAAAAAAATACGAATTCTCAACAAATTATATAAATTTGTAATTATTTAATTTCCAACAAAATTTTTAAATTTTAGTTGAAGAAATTATCTTTTAAGAAACCAGAAACGAATTTTCAACCTAAAAAGATTAATTTTTAAGTAAAAAATATTTTTATTTTAAAACAAAAAAGTTAAATTTTCAGACAGCAAATTGATTTTATATTTTTAAAAGCACGATTTTTCAACAAATTAAATAAATTTGTATCCGAATAGTTGAATTTTCATTTAGGAGTACTAATTTTCATTCAAACAAAAAATAATTTTCTACAAAAAAGACGAATTTTTAACAAAATAGTTGAATAATCAACCAAAACAGATTCATTTTCAACCGAATAGTTGCAATTTTAATGAAAAAAGTGGAAACTCCTATCAAGAAGGGTTGAATTTTAAAGAAATACGAATTTTCAACAAGAGTTGAATTTTTAACTGCGACAGATTTTTCAGTCAATAAGTAAAAACAATTTAATCCAAAATGTTGAATATTCGAGCGAAAAAGACGAGCTTTCCACAAAACAGTTAAAGTTTGAATGAAATAGTTAAATTTTTAACCAAAAAGATGAATTTTCAACTCGAAAACATGATTTTTCAATAAAAAAGTTCATTTTCTACAAAGCTGTTGAATTTTCAACAAAATTGTTTAATTTTACTTGAAGAAATTAATTTCTGAGAAACCAGAAACGAATTGTCAACCTAAAAAGATTAATTTTCAACCAACAAATATTTTTATTTTAAAACAAAAAAGATAAATTTTTTAGAATGCAAATTGATTTTCTATGAAAAGAAGAAACTATTTTTCAACAAATTAAATAAATTTTTAACCGAATAATCTAATTTTCTACTTAAAAAAAAAACTAAATTTTCAATAAATTACATTGAATTTCGACAAAAGTGATGAATTTTTAAACTAAAAATATCAGTTATTAACTAAAAATAGTATAGTTGAATTTTCATTTAGGAGAACTAATTTTCAATAAAAATAAAAATGATTTTTCATAAAAAGACGAATTTTCAACAAAATAGTTGAATAATCAACCAAAACAGATTCATTTTCAACCAAATAGTTGCATTTTTAATGAAACAAGTTTAAACTCCTATTAAGAATAGTTGAATTTTGAGATAAAAAAAAACGGAATTTTCAAGAAGAGTTGAATTTTTAACTGCGATAGATTTTTCAGTCAATAAATAAAAGTAATTTAATCAAAAATGTAGATTTTTCAAGCCAAAAAGACGAGCTTTCCACAAAACAGTTAAAGTTTGAATGAAATAGTTCAATTTTCAACCAAATAGATGAATTTTCAACCAAGGAGATTAAATTTCTATCAAAAAGGCGAATTCTCAACAAATTATATAAATTTGTAATAATTGAATATTCAATTCGAAAACATGATTTTTCAATAAATAAGTTCATTTTCTACAAAGCCGTTGAATTTTCAACAAAATCATTCAATTTTAATTGAAGAAATTAATTCTTAAGAAACCAGAATCAAATGTTCAACCTGAAAAGATTAATTTTCAACCAACAAATATTTTTATTTTAAAACAAAAAAGATAAATTTTTTAGAAAGCAAATTAATTTTCTATAAAAAGAAGACACGATTTTTCAACAAAATAAATAAATTTTTAACCGAATAATCTAATTTTCTACTTAAAAAAAAACTAAATTTTCAATAAATTACATTGAATTTCGACAAAAGTGATGAATTTTTAAACTAAAAATATCAGTTATTAACTAAAAATAGTATAGTTAAATTTTCATTTAGGAGTACTAATTTTCAATAAAAAGAAATATGATTTTCTACAAAAAAGACGAATTTTCAACAAAATAGTTGAATAATCAACCGAAACTTCTATTAAGAATAGTTGAATTTTGAAATAAAAATACGGAATTTTCAAGAAGAGTTGAATTATTAACAGCGACAGATTTTTTAGTCTATAAAAAAAACAATTTAATCTAAAATGTTGTTTTTTCAAACCAAAAAGACGAGCTTTCCACAAAACAGTTCAAGTTTGAATAAAATAGTTAAATTTTCAACCAAAAAGATGAAATCTCAACCAAGAAGATTAAATTTCTATCAAAAAGGCGAATTCTCAACAAATTATATAAATTTGTAATCATTGAATATTCAACTCGAAAACATGAACTTTCTAAAAAAAAGTTCATTTTCTCTAAAGCCGTTAAATTTTCAACAAAATTGTTCAATTTTAGTTGAAAAAATTAATTTTTAAGAAACCAGAAAAGAATTTTCAACCAGCAAATATTTTTATTTAAAAACAAAAAAGTTAAATTTTCAAACAAATTGATTTTCTATTTTTAAAAACACGATTTTCCAACAAATTAAATAAATTTGTAACCGAATAGTCTAATTTTCTACTTAAAAAAAACGAAATTCTCAATAAATTACTTTGAGTTTCGACAAAATTCATGAATTTTTAAACTAAAAATATCAATTAATAACCAAAAATAGTATAGTTGAATTTTCATTTAGGAGAACTAATTTTCAATCAAAAGAGAAAGGAATTTTTTACAAAAAAGACAGAATAATTAAATTTTTAACTGAATAGTTGAATCTTCAACCAAAGAAGATTATTATATTCTAAGAAAAAGTTGAGTTTTCATCAAAATATATAAATTTTGAACCTATTGTTGAATTTCCTACTATGAAGACGAATGTTCAATAAATTACATACATTTTTACCAAATTGTTGAATTTTTAAACTAAGCTGGATCAATCGTCCACCAAAAATAGTACAGTTGAATTTTAATTGAAGAGAATTAAATAAATTTGAATGTTCTACTTAATTGTTGAACTTTCCAGCCAACATAATGAGTTTTCTACAAAATAATTGAACTTTCAAGAAATTTGATAAATTTTCTGTTTAAAAAAAGTAATTTTTAACAACCAAAAAAGACGAAATAAATAGTTTTCGACGAAATAAATAAATTTTCAATCAAATAGTTAAATTTCTAAACTAAAAAATAATAATTTTAACCAAAAATGGAATAGCTTAATTTTCATCACAAAAAAAAATAATTTTCAACATAAAAAAAACGAATTTTCAGCCCTAAAATATGAATTTTCAACGAAAAAGTTCATTCAAATTTTCAACCAACTTACTAAATTTTTAGTTAAAAAAATTAGTTTTTTTCAACAAAAGAAACGAATTTTCAACCTTAGAAGTGGAATTTTTAATGAAAAATAAAATTTTTAATATTTCAGCAAAAAAATTTTTTATTTAAAAACGAAAAACAGTTGACTTAAACCAAAAAAGACAGATTTTTAACAAAATACTTGAATCCGTAATCTAAACAAACTAATTTGCTACAAAATAGTTGCATTGTAACCAAAAAGTTGAATTTTCAATCAAGTTATTAAATTTTTATTTAAACAATGAATATTTAACAAACAAAAAGAAATAAATTTCAAAAAAAAGAGTTGAAGTTTTTAGCTACAAAGAACGATTTTCAATGAAAAATAAAATTTTTATTATTTAAACTAAAAAATATTTTTATTTTAAATAAAAAACAGTTGTATTTAAACAAACAGTACAAGTTTTTAACTAAATTGTTCAAATGCTTAATTTGATTAAAAAAACTAATTCTTAACCGAACAGTTGCATCTTTACCAGAAAAATAGGTTTTCTACAAATAAAGAACAACTCTTTAACAAAATAATAAATTTACCAGCAGAGAGTTTAATTTTCAACAAAGATGAATAATTTTTTGCGAAGGAAGATCAATTTTGAAAAATGATATCAATTTTTAAGCAAAAATTCAATAGTTGCGTTTTTATCATAAAATTTGGATTTTATAAAAAACAGTAGAATTTGCCAGCCAGCAAGGCGAGGTTTTTACAAAACAGAATTTTCAGCCCAAAATATGCATTTTTAAGAAAAAAGTTAATTTTGAACCAAACAGTTGAATTTTTAACAAAATTCTTAAATATTTAAGTAAAAAAAAAATAATTTTTAAGAAACAAAAAATGCAAAAGTTTGTATTTCAACTAAAAAATATTTTTATTTTAAAATCAAAACAGTTTTTTAAAAAATGTTAAATTGTATCAAAAATGGAATCTTTAAATTTCCAGCTGAAAATATTTATTTTTAGCCAAAAACATGAATTTTCAACAAAGTATATAAATTCTCAAGCAAATAGGTAAATTTTAAACTAATAGGATTAAGGTACAAAAAAAAAATTTTTTAAATGAATTTTTAACTAAAATGATGAATTTTCAACTAAAAATTGAATTTTTAACCATTTTTTTCATCTTTTGACTAAATATTTAAATTTTCTACTAAACTGTTAAAGTTTTGTTTTCAGTTGTGGACTTACGCTATAGATGGAAATATATTTTCCCACTTGGTTCTCGTAAATAATTCAGAACCGAATGACGAGGGTATAATTTTTGCAAGTAGAAATAAAACTCTCTATCATCTTGGATGCAATTTGAAACCAACTTTAAGATACTCAACAACGACCAAGAGTCCGATTATCGCAACTCCTTGGCACTCAAATGAAATTATTTTAAACGCCTGCATCGATGGCACCCTGGAAATTATCGACTCGAGCACTGGACAAATTTTAGCGAGCAATAAACTCAATGGCGATGTTTTCTCGTCGGCAGTTTTGCACCAAGACTATGTCGTCGTCGGCTCTCGCGATAACAAATTGTACGTTTTTAAACTCGATTAATTTATTGATTTTTTTTGTCTGCTGGTCTTAATGATTTACGTAAACTTTTTTTTTAATTTTCAAACACGTACCCTTTTTTAGAGTCCGTAAGTTTTAACTAAAAAAGAGTTTTAACGAGAATTTTAACAAGAGTTTTAAGCAAACAAATACAAAAATATTGATTCTAGAGCAGTAGACAAATAATAAAAATGATTTATAAATTTGCTTGGTCAAAAACCCTAACATAAATTGTAAAATATATTATTGTAAATAATATACATATGTAATAATTAACATATAATTTTAAATAAAAACAATTTTCTAATAAAATGATGAATTTTTAAAAAAATACATAATTTTTAATGAAATTGTAGAAGCTTAGCTACGAAAGAAACAAAAAACATAAAATAGGTTAATTTTTAACAACAGATATCATTTTTTAACCAAGAAGATTAATTATCGACCAGAAAGATGAATTTTTCACAAAAAGAAAATACAAATTCTGAGGAAAATTTCCCCTAAAAAAGACAATTTTTCAACAAAATGCGTACATTTTTTTATTGAAAAAGATCATTTCCAACCAAAAATTTAACAGTTAAATTTTTTAGTTAAAAAATTAATTTTTAACAAAAAATCTAAACAGTTGCATTTTTAGGCAAACGATTTGAATTTTTGAAAAAGATTAATTTTTTCCAAAAACAGAAGAATTTTAGCTAGAAAAGAAGAAAGTACATAAAATTTAAAAATTTTAAACAACAGAAATTAGTTTTCAACAAAGAAAAATAAAAAATAATTATCTATAAAAAATATAAATTTTTACGGAAATACATCATTTTTCAATCAAACATTTCACGCTTCGACTAAAAAAAGATAGACTCGACTAAAAATGAAATAGTTTAATTTTCAGTTACAAAAATGAATTCTTAACAAACCAAAAAAAAACCATCAAATTCTGAACAAAGTCCCCCCAAAAAAGACAATTTTTCAACAAAATACGTACATTTTTTTATTGAAAAAGATCATTGCCAACCAATAATTGCAAATGATTTGAATTTTTGAAAAAGATTAATTTTCTGCAAAAACAGAAGAATTTTAGTGAATTTTTTTAGTGAAAAAAAATTCATAATACATTCAAATTTTTTAATAACAGTAATTAGTTTTTAACAAAGAAAATGAATTATCTATAAAAAAAAATAAATTTTAACAGGAATATATCATTTTTTAACCAAAAATTGCAGGTTTCAACTAAAAATAGAATAATTTAATTTACAGTTGAAAAATTAATTTTTAACTAAAAAACGAGATCTCCAAAAATCGATTAATTTTCCAAATAAGAAATAAAGTTTCAACCAAAAAGATGAATTTTCTAGGAAGAAAAATAATTGTTTCTCAAAAAAGGCATTTTCAAAAAAATGCGTGAGTTTTAATTCAAAAAATTAATTTTTAACCGCAAATCTAAACAGCTGCATGTTTAGGCAAACGATTTGAATTTTTAACTAAGATTAATTTTCTGCAAAAACAGAAGAATTTTAGCTAGAAAAGAAACAAATTCATAATATATTCAGATTTTTTTAATAACAGAAATTAGTTTTTAACAAAAAAAGTGAATTATCTATAATTGGAAAAATTGCAGGCTTCAACTAAAAATAGAATCATTTAATTTGCAGTTGAAAAATTAATTTTTAATTAAAAAACGAGTTCTCAAAAAATCGATCAATTTTCCAACCAAGAATTAAAGTTTCTAAGAAAGTAAGAAAAGTAATTGTTTCCCAAAAAAGGAATGTTAAACAAAATGCGTGAGTTTTTAATAAAAGAGATAATTTTCCAACAAAATATGAAACAGGCAACTTTTCAGTTAAAAATTAATTTTCAACCGAAAAACTAAACAGTTGCGATTTTATCCAAAAGAGATGATTTTCAACAAAGATTAATTTTCTACAAAAAACAAAAGAATTTTAAACAAAGTATATATATTTTCCATCAAACAGTTCTATTTTTATGGATAAAAGATAAATTTTCAATAAGTTACATGAATTTTTAGCCAAATAGTAGAATTTTCAACTAAAAAAGATTAATTTTCTATCAAAAATGGATTAAAATATCCCTTGCAACAACAAAAAATTCATTTTTATTAAATTAGTTTAACTTTTCATCAAAATACATACATTTTTATTCAAATATAATTTTAGCTAAAAAATAATAAAATACCCACATAATAGTTAAATTTGTAACAAAAAATATTTTATAATTAAGAAAATATTCAGGAAGGTCTGTAATTTCTACAATATTTTATGTTTTAAATAAAAAGCCAAATATAAGAGAGAAAGTAGCACAATATGTTTTTATTTCTTACTTCTCCTATTACAGTAATCGCAACATACTGACGAGTGTTTCGCTGGGCGAAACCTTTTGTGATATTTTGTGAGATTGTACGTTATGTGGATTTTTGCGTGTTTTAAGAAACTGCAGCGCTGTGTGATGCGAACGGGCGTGGAAGCACGACGAAAGACCAAAGACGAAAGACGAAAATCCGCGACAATGTCGGAACGCCGCGCACGGCAACATTCGACAAGTCTTTCTTACAATAGTTTTTACACAACTAATTAATGACAATAATTACGACGACACATTATTATTCACGACAGGCAAAGAAAATAATCTATATTTTTACCAAGCCCTCAAAAACTCACTTCTGTAAATTCAATTTTCACGACACAAAGCTTTCCGTAAATCTCGCTAAAATACCTTATTAATTACAGTGATTTATTTATGCACTTCCTGCCCCATTTTTCGCCACATGCTTCAAAATACGTCTGTCTTAACGTACTCTCCCCTAAATCTAGATTCCCGTATTACAATACCTTCTCAATTCACGTCTTTGTAGATTTTACACAATGATAATAATTATTAATGCTATTAGTGGTAAAGCTGTGCCGGTACTAGCCAAGTTACCGATTGAGGCTCAAGATATGGTAGAAATCTGCATTATCGACTGAAAATAATAGAGTCGGCAAGTCAGTATTGAACATTGCTCGGCCGGTAAGTGGAGCAAACACCGGCATAGCTATACTACTATGCATGACAATAATGCAGACCATATTATTGCTAAAGGCCTGCCGTCAGTTTTTTTATTTTATTTTTATTTTATTTTTTACGAACGTAGGAATTTTTTTAAACTTGGGGGGCGCACTAAAGCCCTTTTTCCCCCCCCCCCCCCCAACCCCAAGTTACCACGTAATTAGTTTCTCTTTCTCTCGCATCGATCACACTCATAATAGACAATTCGTTTACAGTATTTATAACCAGTGTAACATTTCGTTAGTTAAAATATGGTACATTTGTAATATCTTCGCTCAGATGCGCGTCAACCCTTGTACTTTCTTTTATTATGTTATTCAGAATATGCAGTATCGGTAAGAGTTGAAAATCCTGAATTGACGAATTTTCCAATTTCTACAGAGTTCTTCTTTTCTTTTTTCTTCTTTTTTGCAATATTTTACCATTTTCCTATTGTTTTTTCTTCCTCATTGTATCCCTTTGTTCGTTAAATGCAATCGCCCCATTTGTCTCCACTTATCGCGTAACTTACTAGAAATATTCCCTAAAAAATTTTCCTATCCCTCTCTGTGAATATCTCAGAATCCTCCATCGGCGGCAAAAATCCTCGAGAAAGAAATGCCGGGATTGTTAGGCTCCGCTCACTCTGCGCAACTTGTCGACAAGAATGCGAGTGACGATTTTTAATCAAATAGTGCGGGTTTTTGTTGTTATTGTTTTTCTTCTTCTTTTCACAGACCGTGGATAGCCCGGCCAATTTATAATTACTGTTCCTCGTCACCGAGTTCGTGTTTGACTTTATTCACGTCAAACTCCTCGCCGGTGGCGCGTTTAAATATGTCGAGGACGTCGAGACAGGTGGTTTCAAAGTGCGTCGTCGCGTCGTAACTCGTCGAGACGAAAAGTTGGCTCTGGGTGCCGTCGTCTGTGGGCACGAGGTAGTCAGAAATTGAGATGAATTTCTGCTTGATTGGACCCAGCAGGTCGATACCCGGCTTGATTTCGAGTTCCGGATTGTTCGTCTCGACTGTGGTTGAAACCATAGCAATGAACCATCCTTTTGCAGCTACCTGGTGCGTATAGGAGACGACGGATACGTAAATGTCGGAATGACGTCCAACCTTGGATAGAAATTTTACCATTTTATTCCAGTTTTATACAATTTCAGGCCACGGACTCACTTTAGTCATCAAAAATTGTGTGAATAGTGTAAGCATTTTTTAGAAGTAGAATTTTAGAGAACAAAAAAAGAAAAAAGTCCATAAAATAGTTAAATTTTCAACAAAAAAAAATCAATTTTTTATCAAAAAATTTCAAGTTTCAGCTAACAAAAAAAAAGATCGATTTTCAACCAAATATTTACATTTTCAACAAAGTACATGAATTTTGAGCCAAAAGCAGAATTATCAACTAAAAAAAAAGATTAATTTTCTACCACAAATGGAATAACTACATTTAAAGTGAAAAAAAAACATTTACAGAAAAAAGAACAATTAAAAAAATGGTTAAATTCTCTACTAAAACCATAAATTTAAAACAAAATACATAAATTTTTAATCAAATAGTGACATTTCAAATAAAAAATAAAAATCCATAAAATAGTTTAATTTTCAATAAAAGAAATTAATTTTGAAACAATATTATTTTCTACAAAAAATATAAATTTTCACAAAAATATATAATTAAATAAATTTTTAATTAAACAGTTCAATTTTCAACTCGAAAACACGAAGTTTTTAACAAAAAAAGTACATTTTCAACAAAGCTGTTGAATTGACAACATCATTGTTAAATTGTAGTTAAAGAAATTAATTTTTAACAAACAAAAAACGAATTTTTAATCTAAAAATATTAGTTTTCTACAAAAAATGTAAAGCTAATATTTAAACTAAAAAATATTTTTATTTTAAAACAAAAAATAGTTAAATTTTCAACCAGAAAGACTGATTTTTCATCAAAAAGACGACTTTTCAACAAAATATATAAATAATTTGTTAACCGAATAGTTGAATTTTCTACTAACACAAACAAACTTTTAATAAATTACATAAATTTTCGGAAATAATAAAACTAATTTTGTAAAAAAACAGGTGAATTTATAAAATAAAAATATCATTTTTTTAAACCAATAACTCGATCGATAAATTTTTATCACAGAAAACTAATTTTCTAAACAAAATTCAAATTTCTACCAAATGCTTGAATTTTCTACTAAATTTTAAATTTTCCAAGCCAAGAACACGAGTTTTCAACAACACAGTTACATTTTCAACTCGAAAAATGGAATTTTAATTTTCAACCAAAAAAACCAAACTGCTATATTTTTATCCAAAAGAGATAAATTTTTAAATTAAAAAATATTAATTTTCTACAAAAAATTGGATAGCCACATTTAGAGTTTAAAAAAATGCATTTACAACAATAATAGTTACATTTTCCACTGAAATGATAAATTTTCAACAAAATACATAAATTGTTAATCAAATAGTGGAATTTTAGATAAAAAAGAAAAAAAAATAAAATAGTTAAGTTTTCAACAAAGCAGATCAATGTTTAAACCAAGAAAACTAATTTCGTATCAAAAAAATTAATTTTCGCGAAAATATAAATCAATTCTTCAACCAAACATTTCAGGTTTCAACTAAAAAAGATAAAATTTTCAATTAAGAATGGAATAATTTATTCACTTAGAAAGAATTTTATCGTATTGAAAATTCAACTATTTTTTTAACATTTATCTATTTGGTGTCTTATTTTCGGGTTCAAAATTTAACTGTTTTGTAAAAAATTGGTCTTTTCGGCTTGAAAATGTAACTGTTTGGTTGAAAAATTGACGAATTTTGTTAAAAATTCGTCTCTTTGGTGGGAAAAATTAATTTTTGCTTGATAAAATTGCAATTGTTTAATTATAAATTAATCTATTTTAGATAAGGATTCAAGTATTTTTTGATAATTTCTCCTGGTTGATAAATAAAACTGCTTCTTATTTTTAATTAAAATCTTCTTTGTTGGAATATGAACTATTACATTTTTCGTTCAAATTCATCTTTTTAAAATAAAAACTCAACTCCTTGGTTGAAAGTTGAACTACTTTATTAAAAGTTCACTTTTTAGGTTGAAGATTTATAATTTTAGTTGAAAGTTTATTTTCTTTAAGTGAAAATTATTTAACTTTTTTGTCGGAAGTTCAACTATTTTATAAAAAAATATCTTTTTGACTTTAAAATTTCAACAATTTGGTATAAAACTCAACTATTTGGTAAAATAGTACACAGTTTTGTAGAAAAAATGTTTTTTTTATTATTGCAAATTAATTCTCCTAAGTACAAAATTTTATTCATTGTTTAAAATATTTAGTTGAAATTTTACGCAATTCGTCGGAAATTCATCTTTTCTGACAGAAAATTATCTTCACAGTTGAAGATTGAACTATTTGGTAAAAAATATATGTATTTCGTTTAAAAATTTGTATTTTTTGGTAAAAAATCAATTTCTTTTGTAATATTCAACTGTTTTGTTGAGAATTCGCCTCTTTCTCTTAAAAGTTCAACTACTTAGTTGAAAGTTGAACTACTTTGTTAAAAACAAATGGTTTTGGTTGAAGATTCATCACTTTAGTTCAAAACTCATTTCTTTGTTTAAAAATTTGACTCTTTCTTTTCTTAAAAATTCTCCTTTTTTGTTTTTAAATGAATTTTTTTAACTGAAAATTAAACTTTTCCATTTTTTGTTGAAAATTTATCTTTTCTTAGTAGAAAATTCAGATATGTTGGAGAATTCATGTATTTTTTTTCGAAAAGTCATGTTTTTAGTACAAAATTAATCCTCTTGGTATGTGATTTATCTGTTTGGTAGAAAATATATGTATTTTGTTAATAATTAGTATTTTTGGTAGAAAATTAATTTTTGTTGAAATTTTAGCTATTAGGTTAATAATTAATCTGTTTCTAGTCGAGGATTGAACTAGATTGTTGAAAATTCGTCTTTTTTTGTTGTATTCAACTGTTTTTAATACAAAAATTTAATCTTTTTCGGTTTAAATAAAAACTATTACATTTCTTGGTGAAAATTCAACTGTTTCGCAGAGAATTTATTCTTTTTTTCTTGAAAATTCAACAATTTGGTGTAGAAAATTCACCTGCTTTGTGGAAAATTAATGTAATTTGTTGAGAATTCCTGCTTTTGATTGATAAATGTAACTGCAGAATTCAAAATTTCTGTTTTTGTTAAGGATTGATATAGTTCGTTGAAAAAATGTCCTTTTTGTTGTACTCAACTGTTTTTATCTTAAAATGAAAATCTTTTTAGGTGTAAATATCAACTATACATTTTTTCAGTAAAAATCCAACAATTAGGTAGAAAATTCGCCTATTTTGTCGAAAATTAATATAATTTCTTGAGAATTCATATTTTTTGTTGAAAATTTAACTATCTCGTTGCAAATTTATTTTGGGCGGCCATAATCAGCCATTGAAACAATTTGTAAGCAATTAACGAACAAGTTCAAAAAAATATGGTTTAGGAAAAAGTAAAAAAAAAAAATTGTGACATTAGCGGAAAATTGTGAGAAAATAGTGTCATCGTTGACAAAAAGTGTAAAATATTGTTAATAGAATGGTGAGACCGAGGCCTTACAATAACGCAGTTTTTAAGAGATTAAATTAAACATAAAAAGTGGAATATTTTGTTTTCACTCTTACCTGTTTTTGAGGAATGATAATTTGCGTGGACAAGGCGTCTCCCGTGTTTGATATCGGGTGATCCATGAGGCAAATACACCTAATAACCTGACCAGTTTTCTTTACACGATCAGGCACGTAGGTGGGATCACAGAAAACTTGCTTGCACTTTGCAATTTCCTCTCCGGAACGAACACCAATAACCTGAATTAGAAAAAAAACAAACACTTGAATTAATGATAGCTCTCCACTTCAGGAAGGAGATAAAAAATATTTATAAAGAATTTACAGGTGTGAAAATGAAAAAAAGATTAAACATTTTATTTTTCTATTCAGAAAGGAAAAAGCAATTCTTTTATATTATTATATATATTTTTATTAAATATTGTATTAAATTTTTTTTAAATTTACTATATACTTAGATCCAAGATTTGCTTTTTAATCCTTCTACAAATTTGTAAAACGAAACCTCTTGAAATTTTTTGGAATCTTTTAAAATAATTTAAAATCTCTAAAATCCCTTGAAATCGTAAAAATCCATTAACATAAGTAGAAATCATTTAAAATTCCTTATATGTAAATACACTTTTATTTTCTAGTATTAAAAACATAAGAGTATTTAAAAATTCATTGTAAAAAATTTTTTAATATAGAGTTCTAAAAATATTTGAAACTATTTTAATCTTTTAAAATAACGTAAAATCGTTAAAACCTTTTGCAATTTTTTTAGATCCTTCATATTGCTTGAAAATTGATTTTATTACCCATAAATATAAATTTAATTCATCTTAAAAATACCTCATTTAAATAAAAGTTTAAGTAAAAGTTCCTTAATTTTTATTTTATATTATTAAAAAAATAATATATTTACAAATCTATAATAACAAAATGTTTAATATTGAGAATTCTAGAAATGTTTTGAAACGAGTTAAATAATATAAGAAGTGATTAATTCTGGTTTTTAAGATATGTTTGAAAAAACTCTTTCGAAATTTTAATATTTTCATGGCTGCCAATCTTGTATATTTAAATATAAATTTGAAATTGATTACATGTACAAATAATCATTGAGAAATGGTTGAATTTAAAACATCTAGAAATGATTTAATATTACATCGAAATTTTTGAATTTCAAATACTTAAAATAATTTAAAATTGCCTTAGCACTAAAAACAGTATTTTCAAGCCAGACAGGCCAAATTTTGTTGAATTTTCAACAAAAAGGTTCATTTTTCAATCAAGAAAAATACACTGTACGATTATAAAAATTAAATTGTCAACCAAAAATTGAGTAGCTAAATTTTCAGTTAAACAATTAATATTCAACCAAAGGGATGAATTTAAAATTAAAAAAAAGAATAATTCCAACAAAAAAGTTAAAGATTCAACTGATATAGTTAAGTTTGCATTTAAAAAATTTATTTTCAGCGAAAGAAAAAACGTATTTTAAACAAAATTAATGAATTTCCAAGCAGATATATATTTTTAATTAAAATTACAAATCTTCAATCGAAAAAATTGATTTCTAACAAATGAGTTTAACTTTCATCCAAGTAATTACATTTTAATTCCAAAAAATATGAATTCTGGAAGAAAAATGTAGTAATTGACATTTCAGTTCGACAAAATGTTTGTTCAACCAAAGAGATGAACTTTCAACTAAAATGATGGAATAATCAATTAGAATAGTTATATTTTCGGAAAAAATAATAACTTTCAACAACAAAAAGAAACTAATTTTTATAAAAATAGTTACGCTTTCAAAAAAGTGATTAAATTTTAATTTAAAAAAATTTTAATTTTGAACTATAAATGTAGCAGTTGTTATTTCAACCAAAAAACACTAGGATTTAACCGAAAAATACTAAGGTTTCCACTAAAAAAGTTGAAGTTTCAACTAAAAAAGGCAACTTTTAAACCAATAGTTGAATTTTTAAGTTAAAAAAAAAAATCAATTTTCAACAAAACTGATGAATTTTAAACCAAAGTTGCTGAATTTTTAACTAGAAGTGTTCAATTTTGAACAAAAAGATGAATTTTCAACTAAGATTACCAAGAAGATTAATTTATACGAAAAAAGCTAATTTTCAACAAAATATATGAATTTTAAACAAAAAAAGATTATTTGTCAATCTAAAATGAAATTTCGGCCTAAAAAATTAATTTTCAACCTGTACAATTGGACCAAGGACGACCATTCTTTAATGAATCCAAATATTTATAAAGAATACATTTGAAATAAAAAAGATTATGATTCAATTTTCACAAAAAAAAAGTAATTTTCAACCAAAGAGGTGTATTTTAAAGAAAAAAAAACGAATTTTTAATTTACATGTACAATTGATAATTGCAAAATTGTTGAATTTAAAATATCTCGAAATGATCTAATATTACAAAATAAAAATTATTTAATTTCACATCATTATAATTAAAAATTGTATAAGCACTAAAAACGGTATCGATTTGAAAAAAAAATTTAATAAAAAATTCTGAATGTACAAAGTAACGCTATAAGACTTAACTCTCTACACTTCCGAATTAAGACCAAATTAAAAGAATAAAACAATTTTAAATTAAAGATTGTTTTAATTTATAAATAAAAAAGGCCATTTTCTGGTTTCTTTTGGGACTTACAACTTAAGTGTCTTCATTGAAGAAAAAGGAAGAGAAAGATGTTTGTTTAAATTTTGCTAAATCTATAACTGTAGTTTATTTTAAAAATATTTAATTTGTATAGATTCACATGAAAAAATATTTTAACTCTAAAGTGTCATTTACAATCTAAATAGTTTATTTTGAAATTGGTTAAATTTATAAAGGTCAAATGAATAATAGATAATTCTGTAAGTTAAAAGAAAAATGTTTTCACCCTACTCGCGGTAAGCATATTATAGTTTTTAACAGAATAATTTTATAGATATAAAATGAACAATTGTACTTTCAAATATGCCAAATTTAAAGAGAGAAGAGGAGAAAAAGGGGAAGTTTTTCGAGAATAGGAAAAAAAGGGAGAATTTGAAGAATTAAAAGAGGGGGGGGGGGACTTGGAACCCATAATTTACCTTTCCATCTTCAAAAACAATCTCGTCGATCGGTTTGTCCAGCATGTATGTTCCTCCATAAATAGCACTAAGGCGTGCAAATCCTTGAGGAAGTTCCCCGAGGCCATACATCGGGTAAAGATATGGCGATTTTCCATAGCGAGCTAAACTATCACTGTAAAGTTTTATCTTACGGACTGTATTTATTGCACTTTGGCCAATATACTCATCGTCCCTGAAAAACAAATAGAAAAACCAAAACAAAACAAATTAATTAAATTTAATCAATTCCTCTCACTTCCCTTTAAGTTTAGAAATAAATTAAACGAAAATTTCCAGGACTTTTCTGAAGGTTAAAAAAATCATTTTTCCAGGTACAGGGTGGCGATTTGGCGGATGATTTCAAATTCCCGATCATTTCCCGATCAAGTTTTTCAATTTTCCCGGTCAATTCAAAGCAACATTCATATTTGTCGCAAAACATTTATTTTAAATTATGACGTTTATTATAATCATCCTTTAACACAACAGAGCTAAATAAATGCATTTTCAAATAAAATTGTGAATATTTATCTTAAATACTTGAAGTTTTATGAAAAATATGAAATTTTCAACAATAAGATTAATTTTTAAACGAAAAATACAATTTAAAACAAAATATATCAATTTCAACGAAAAAGTTGAATTTTAAATTAGAAAAAAAAAGAAAATTTTGCAACAGAAAATGAAATAATTGAATTTGTAGTGAAACAAATGAATTTTCATCTCAACTGGTGAATTTTTAACTCAGAAGATGAATACTCCACGGGAATAGTTTAATTTTAAACAAAAAATGAGTTTTTAACTCCAGCAATGAATCTTCATCTAAAATAGTTCAACTTCCAACCAAAAAAATAATAATTTTTAACTAAAAAAGATGAATTATTAACCAAAACATAAATAATTAAGTTTTAAGTTAAGAGAATCAATATTCACCCGAAAAAGACTAATTTTTAACTAAAAAAAGTTCATTTTCCAATCAAGAATTGAATAATTAAATTTTTTAACTAAAATAACGGAATATTCAACTGGAATAGTATTTTAAGTTTAATAAAAACATTATTATCAACAAAAAAAAAGATACATTTTTAAAAATAAAATAGCTTATTTTGCAACCGAAAAAATAAATTTTTAATTGAAATGATGAATCTTCCATACCAAAAATTAATTTTCAACAAAGTTTGTTTTCCAACAAAGTAAACGTTATTCTAACATAAAAGATGAACTTTCAACTTAAATGATCAACACTGAACTGCAATTCTTGAATTTTTAACCAAAAAGACGAATTAAAAAAAATGAGATTAACTTTCTAAGAAACAGATCATTTTCTACCAAAAAAATTGTTGTTTTTTTAAACACAATACGTGAATTTTGGACGAAATAAATGAATTTTTGATTAAAGAAGACAAATTTGTTCAATTATGAAATAGAAAGGGTCAATTTTCAACTCTAAAGTGAAACGGTTAAATTTTCAGTTCAAAAAGTTAACTTTCAACCACTGATGAACTTTCAACTTAAATGATGAACATTTAACTGCAAATCTTGAATTTTCAAGCAAAAAGACAAATTTAAAAAAAAGAGATTAACTTTCTAAAAAAAAAAATCATTTTCTACCAAAAAAAAGGTTGTTTTTTTAACACAATACGTGAATTTTTGGCGAATTAAATAAATTTTTAACGAAAAAAGTTCATTTTCCAACCAAGAATTAAATAAATAATTTTTTAAACTAAAATGACGGAATATTCAAGTGGAATAGTATTATAAGCTTAATAAAAACATTATTTTCAACAAAACAAAGATACATTTTTAAAATAAAGTAGCTTATTTTTCAACCAAAGAAATAAATTTTTATATCAAATGATGAATTTTCCATAAAAAAAATTATTTTTCAACAAAGAGTTTATTTTCCAACCAAGTAAATGTATTTCTAACATAAAAGATGAACTTTCAACTTAAATGATCAACACTGAACTGCAATTCTTGAACTTTTAACCAAAAAGACGAATTAAAAAAAATGAGATTAACTTTCTAAGAAACAGATCATTTTCTACCAAAAAAATTGTTGTTTTTTTAAACACAATTCGTGAATTTTGGACGAAATAAATGAATTTTTGATTAAAGAAGACAAATTTGTTCAATTATGAACTAGAAAGGCTCAATTTTCAACTCAAAGTGAAACGGTTAAATTTTCAGTTGAACAAGTGAATTCTTAACAAACAACAAAAAAACAACAAATTCTGCACAAAATCCCCCCAAAAAAGACAAATTTTCAACAAAATGCGTATATTTTTTATTGAAAAAGATCATTTTCCATCCAAAAATTGAACAGTTAAATTTTTTAACCGAAAATCTAAGCATTTTTAGGCAAACGAATTGAATTTTTAACTGGATCTTCAACTGCAATAGTTGAATTTTATAGCTACCAAAAATATGTATTTTGCTACCATCAGAAGTAAATTCCCGGGTTTTTAATTGCATTTCAGGCCGTTTCCCGATTTCCCGGTCAAGTCGCCACCCTGAGGTACCCTTTTTTTTAATTAATTGCTAAATTTCTCATATGCAACCTAAAATCTGATTTTATGGTTAAAAACCCGTTTGCTTGGTTATTTTTCATTTTATCACGAAAATATTTCGATGTTTCTCATTTATAAAACACGCTACAAAAGGGTGATGTCAACAGTTTTTCATTTTCCCTGACCATAAATATTCAAAGACCACAATTTTAATCTTATAACATTTTCAACATCAAATATTTTACAAACAGAATAAAACAATTTCAAATGATAATTTAATTTTTTTATTGATTTCAATAGAAAAAGAACTTTTCTACAATAAAAGATGAAATTTAAATCCAAAATGACGAATTTTCAACAATACAGCTGAATTTTCGACCAAAAAAGATGTCTTTCTAGAAAAATAATTAAATTTTTTTTTAGAAGACAGTTTAATTTTCAACAAAAAAATATGAATACTTACATTTTCAACCAAATAAATTATTTTTTAACTAAACATTAATAAATAGTCGAATTTTAAAACAAAAAAATATTAAACTTCAAGCAAAAAGAGTCGGAACTTTCAACACGAAAATCTGAATTTTTATCAAAAACATAAATTTTCAACGAAAAATATAACAGTTGATATTTCAGACACAAAAGAAAGGAAACTCAACCAAATACTTAAATTTTCGATAAAATAGTTCATTTTTTAACTAAATAATGAATTTTACAATCTATGAAAATAACTTTTCAACTAAAACGACGAATTTTCGATCAAGAAGATTAAATTTACTACAATACATTTTTTTTAACAAAATACATTATTTTTAAAATAACTGGAATTTTCGATTTAAACAGACAAATTTCCAACCAAATAGCTAAACTTTAAATAAAAAAAAAGTATAATATACCACATAAAGATGAATTCTTATCGAAAAATATAATATTTGATATAAAATACAAGCATTTTTAAATATTTAAATTTTCAAACATAACAAATAAATTTGTCACTAAACAAATTAATTTTTAACAAAATATTCCCATTTTCAAAGAAAGATAGGAATTTCGACAAAAGAATTAATTTGTAAACAAAGAGTTTCAATTTTAACAAAATAATAAATTTCAAACAAAAAGATTAGTTTTCCACCAAAAATGAAAAAGTTGAATTTTTGGGTAAAAAAATGTAATAAAAAAATAACAATTTTCATTAAAAAAATTAACTTTCATTCAAATAGTTGCAGTTTTAAGCAAAAAAGAAAATTTCAAACAAAACGATTACTTTTTCACATATAAAGCCGAATTTTCAACTAAAGATGAAAAAGTTGCATTTTCTGGTAAAAAATTAATTTTGAATAAAGAAAAAGTAACTTTAAACAGGATATTAATAATAAAAGAATATTAAACGAACAAAAAATCAATTTTTAACCAAGTGGTCCAAATTTTACCTAAGTACTTGAATAAAGATGAATTATTATCGAAAAATATAATATTTGATATAAAATACAAGCATTTTTAAATATTTAAATTTTCAAACATAACAAATAAATTTGTCACTAAACAAATTAATTTTTAACAAAATATTCCCATTTTCAAAGAAAGATAGGAATTTCGACAAAAGAATTAATTTGTAAACAAAGAGTTTCAATTTTAACAAAATAATAAATTTCAAACAAAAAGATTAGTTTTCCACCAAAAATGAAAAAGTTGAATTTTTGGGTAAAAAAATGTAATAAAAAAATAACAATTTTCATTAAAAAAATTAACTTTCATTCAAATAGTTGCAGTTTTCAGCAAAAAAGAAAATTTCAAACAAAACGATTACTTTTTCACAAATAAAGCCGAATTTTCAACTAAAGATGAAAAAGTTGCATTTTCTGGTAAAAAATTAATTTTAAATAAAGAAAAAGTAACTTTAAACAGAATATTAATAATAAGAGAATATTAAACGAACAAAAAATCAATTTTTAACCAAGTGGTCCAAATTTTACTTAAGTACTTGAATTTGTAATTTAAAAAAAAATCAATCAATCAAATTTGAAGAAATAAAATCAATTATAAAAGCCCAATTAAAATCAATAAAAGCTCAATTACACCTTTAATATATAAACAGCAAAAAAGTATTAGATTTTAAAAAATGTCATTAAACTATTGATATTGTTGAAAAAAATCGGGAATAAATAAGATACTTTGAAATATTTTCAATTTTACCCTCTTGATTGAAATAAATAAAATGAAAACAACCAAGAAACGGTTCAGCAGTTTTTTCACATCAGAACAAGTTTAAAAACCTATTTTTTTCTTTACAAGAATAAAAATTCCAGAACGATAACCAAAATTCAAAAACTTGTCGTCCAGGCTTTTCAGGTAAAACAAAAAAAGATAGAGAAACTTTTCAAAAATTTCCATAACGCAATAAAATCAGATTAAATTTGAATGTATCTGACCTGTAGAGGGCAAGAGCATGCCCAGTAAAGTCCTGCGTGTTCTTATCGAGACTAAACTTGTTATAGAGCGCGCTCATGCTGTTGCTGAACGGATCGAAGCCGTCCCAACTCTTGGGGTCATCCTCTTGCATATTCTGCACCCAAGTGAGAAAGTTTTTGAAGCGCCTCTTCTCAAACATGCCCATCAAGTCGCTCGACAAGGCCTCCGATTGATCTATCGGCACTTTGGAAATCTTTCCGGACTTGTAGACATAGGAGCCTTCGATCGACTTAAACTCCAGGTATCGCGTGACTCCTGTGTGGATCAGAAGTTTCACGAGGATCCCATTTGCCATCAAAAACTTGGGAATTAGGTCTACATTCCAGTCACGGCCTCGACCATAACTCTCGTCTGGTGGTGGGGCCTTGAATTTACTGCAAAAGAAACAAGAAAAAAACATTAGCTGGTAATCTCAAGTGTAAAAAGAAAAGCTGGATATTAAGGTCGCTTTGAAAACAAGCCGAGGAATTTGTACTTTATTTCAATTAACGCAGATTACGCTGTTCCTGCTACTTTATACTGGACCATTTAAAATTTCTTCCGGGATGACTTCAAGAACAAAAGTAAACACTTAAATAAAGAGGATCTAGAGACAAATGTAAACCGTAAAGAATACTAAATCATTTCTCTAAAAAATAGGTCTCACGAAAATTTCGAAAGCAACTTTGTAGCTTTTTCTCAATCATGTTTGGGTAATTTAAAAAATTCGTTGGAAAGAATATTGCAAAATTCATACACATTAATAAGATTTAAATTAAAAATTTAATTATCACATTTTTCATTAAAACAAGGAATTTTCAAGAAAATAATTAATTTTTCAATTAAGCTGATGAATCTTTGGTAAAAAATACGAATTCTTAACAAAAAGTGTAATATTTAATATAAAATTGATAAAAACTCTTGTAAAATAACGAAACCAATGACCTAAATTTGGACCACACCAAACAATAAAAAAAAATTTTTTTTTGTAAAAACAAAAATTTCAGACAAAAATAAAAAAAAGGAGAGAAAAATGAGAAGGCAACCAACCACACCACCTTCCTTCTCTTTTTCTTTCGTTTTTTTTATTATTAATATTGATATTATTAATATTAATAATATAGGGGAGGTGGTTGGTTGCCTTCTCATTTTTCTTTCCTCTCTTATATATGTATTTTTTATTGTCTGAATTTTTTGTTTTGATTGATTGTTCGGTGTGGTCCAAATTTAGGTAATTGGATTCTTATTCCTTACAAGAGTTTTCATCAATTTGATGATTGGACGCTAAAAAAGATTTTTGATTTAGATTTTTTCATTTAAATTTCTTAAATTTTAATATTTGATATTTCCACCAACAAAAGGAATTTTCAAGAAGAGTTAAATTTTCAACCAAGAAAGATTTTTTTATCAGTAAAGAAAAAAAAATCATACAAAATGTTGATTTTTCCAGTCATGAAGACGAATTTTTGAAAAAAGTTAAATTTACACAAATGTAATTGCTGCATTTTTAATTTAAAAAATCATTTTCAAATTATGCATCATCAATTAAAAAAAAGGAATTTTTCAATCAAATAACAACGGATCAGATGAATTTTCTACGAAAAAAAAACAAATATTTAACAAAATAGATGAACTTTCAACTAAAAAATATAAATTTATAAGATAAAAATAGAATAGTTTAATTTTAAATTACAGAAATAATTTTTTAAAAAATTGGTTAAACTTTTACAAAAGAAATGAACTTTTGACTAAAATGATACATCTTCAATCAAAAAAATAAATGTTTAAACAAACAGTTCAATTTTCTACCAAAAAAATATACATTGTCAATAAAATAGATGAATTTTCCACTAAAAAAATATAAATTTTTCCACAAAAAATAGAATAAATTAATTTTTACTTAGTAAAATAATTAAAAAAAAAAAAGAAATTATCAAAAAAAGTTAAATTTTCAAACAATAAAGATTTTTCAATCAATAATGAAAAAAAATCTCATAAAAAATGTTGGACTTTCAAGCGATAAAGACAAGTTAAAAAAAAGCTGAATTTACAATAATAGAATACACAAATTTTCAACAACAAAATATAATAGTTTGATTTTCAACCAAAAACAAAATAATTTTCTACCCAAAAATTAAATGTTCATTTAAAAAAATCAACAAAAATTTGAGTGACACTTTTAGCTGAAGAAAATTAATTTTCAATAAAAGAAACTAATTTTAAATATTAATTTTCAACACAATACGCTATTCTTTAACCCAAAAAATTTAATTTCACCTGAACACATTATTTTTTAACAAAATACATGAATTTTCAACCATTTTAATTTTTAATGAAAATTTTAACTAAAAAGGTTAGTTTCCTAACAAAAAACGCAAATTCTTTAAACAAAAAAGATGAATTTTCAACTAATAAGATAAATTTTTTATCAAAAAGGTAAAATAGTCATTAAGAAGATTTACATTTTACCAAAAAACGACAAAGTTTTACCACAATAAAGAAATTTTCAAAGAAATAGTTGAATTTTCAACTGGAGAAGATTAATGTTCAAATAAACATGATATATTTGAATTTTCAATTAAATAAAATAATTTAAGAAAAAATGTTATCAAATTAGTTAAATTTTTAAGAAAAAATTTCAAAGTCTTACAGGATGATTCGAGCAAGATCTAATTTAAATACACTGAAAATTCCACATTTATCCGTTTTTCTTTCTGCGAGGTTTTTATATGGTTCTTTTGGTTTCTTTTTAGTTTAAAAAATTAGTTCTCTAATTTGAAACTAAACGATTCTTTTTTTGTTGAAAATTCATCTTTTGTATTTGAAAATGCGTCTATTTTGTTGAAAAATTGACTTTTTTATTGGTAGAAAATTCAGAATCTGGGTTGAAAATTAAACTATTTGGTTTGTAAATTCGTTTTTTTTTTTGGTTGAAAATGATTTTTTTTACCTAAAATATATATCTATTCCATTTTTGCTAAAAAAAATTATCTTTTCAGTTGAAAATTCACTTATTTTGTTTCGATCTTGAAAAATGTGGAAAATCTCTAAAATGTTAATTTGTGAATTGTTTTTAATATTACAGGAACAATATGCAAAGAGAAGCTGACATTCTTAATAGAACAAGCAAAAATTAACCGTTTGTTCTAAATTTCATTAAGAACATAAATGTCACATTTTTCTTTAAAAATAAAATTTTTAACAAAAACAAAGTAATTTAATACATTTATCTTACAACTATGTCAACAAAACGCTGTAAATGAAACCTTATAGATTATTCGAATCAAATTCAAATAGTCATATTTTGTAAATATAAAAATAATCTACTAATTTAAAAAAATTGTTAGTAAGTCAAAACAATTGTTTCATTCATATAATGAATTTTCTGGGATTTTCTCGCTATAATCCAGTCAAAAAATGCTGGAAAATAAAGCGAGTTTGTTTTAAAAACAATGTTCTAATTTTTGTAAATTTCCTATTGCTGATGTCGGAGACGAATGCTTTCCATTCCGAGTGAAATCGTGCAGCGATAAATTGTGATCGCGTCTTTCAATCCATTAAAATAGTGAAAGATCGATTCCGTCACACAATTTGCATTTCCGAGTAAGACTAAGAGAAACAATTAAATTCCTGATGAAGTCGTAAATTCTGTTTTACACGCAATGCAAGTTTCAATACAAGTAAAGAATATTTTAAGCGAAATTTCATGTTTTCATTCCTTATATTTTAGAAGTATTAAGAATGAATTTCAAATTTTATTCAAAATGTTATTCTTTAGCCTATCAATTACCAACATTTTTGTGGTTAAAATTGCAACGGTCTGGTTAAAAATTAATCGATTTCGATTGGAAATTAATTTTTTAAATTAAAAATATAATTATTACATTCCTGATTGAAACTTTATATTTTTACTTGAAGATTGATTATTTTGTGTTGAAACTTGATGCATTATTTTAAAAATAGTACCTTTAGGTAAAAAAGTATTCTTCTTTTTGATTCAAAATTCAACTTTTTTCTTCAAATTGCAATTCATTATTTAAAATAACTCGTTACGGCTAAAGATTAAAGTATTTTGTTAAAAATACTTGTTTTTTTTTATTAAATACAACTATTGTTTTTATTTCAAATTAAAATATTTTTTTTAAATCTCAACTATTACTTTTTTCCAAAAAATTCATCTTCTTGGGTTGAAAATGTAACTTTTTTGTAGAAAATTCGTATTTTTTGCCAAAAAATTACAACAATTTGGTAAAAAAATAACTTTTTTGATCTGTTTTATAAAACTGACTTTAGTTTGTTATTATTTGACAAGTACATTCAACAAAATTAAATATCAGAAATTTAATAATCTGTTTTAGTTGAGAATTCGAGTATTTTATTCAAAATTCGTTTTTGCTTGTTTTTGGTTTATTTTTGGTTTCAGATTGATAATTTTAGTTGAAAATTTAACTACTTTGTTGAAAATTCAAGTGTTCGAATCAAAATTAACTTTTTTGTTCAAAATTAATTTTCTTGGGTTGGGAATTGATTTTTTTAACGGAAAATGCAACTATTTCATTTATGATTAAAAAAAATAATATTTTTTAAATTAAAATTTATTGAACAATAATTCTTTTACATGGGAATTTAACTGCTCCACTTTTGGAAAAAAAATTTGTATTTTCAGTGTAAAAATGCATCTATTAAATTAAAAAATGTTGGAAATGAAAAAATATAAACTACAAATTATCAAATAAATTATGGAATAGCATTACATCCATTGTTTAAATAATTTACTTGATAATTTTTTTAAGTGGTAAAAAATTAAACTATTTGGTTAAAAAGTTATGTATTTTGGTTGAAACTTCGTCCTTTCTGGTAGAAAATTAATCTTTTTAGTTGAAAATTCATGTGGTTTGTTGAGAATTCGCGTTATTTAGTAAAACATTAATCTAAGCAGATAAAAATTAATCTTTTTCGTTGAAAATTCATCTCTTTGATTCAAATTTCAACGATTTTATTCAATATTCCTGATTTTTCTTGCATTCTATTTGTTTTTGACTTGAATTAAAATTTCATTAAATTAACATTTTAATTACATTACAATTTTGTTTTCTTTTTGTTGAAAATCAATTTTTTTAACTGAAAATGTAACTATTCCATTTTTGGTTGATTTTTTCCCCTTTGAAATTAAACTATTTTGGTAGAAAAGTCAACTATTTGGTTAAAAATTAAACTATTGATTTAAAAAATAAACTACTTGGTAGAAAATCACTTTTTTCTTGAAAATTTATAATGCCGGGTAGAAAATTCAACTTTTTGTAGAAAACTTATGCCATTTGTTGAAAATTCGTTCTTTTTAGCAAAAAAAAATAATATTCTTTTTTCAAAAATCATAATTTTAGTTGAAAAATCAATTATTTTAAGAATAATTTATAATTCTTAGTTAAAGTCAACTATTATAAAATTCGTTTTGTTTGTTGAAAAATAATTTTTTTAACTAAAAGTGCAAATCAATCATTTTATGTTAGAAAATTATAATTTTTACTTGAAAATTCCACTATTTCGTTGAAACTTCATCTCTTTGATTAAGGAATACATTCTTGGTGACAATTTATCTTTGCAGATTTAAAATTCACCTATTTTGTTGAGCTATCTTTTTTAATCGAAAATTTAATAATTTTGTTGAAAACTTGTCCTTTTGGAATAAAAATTCATACATTCATACGTGAAATAAGAAATATTAAATCTTGCGAGGAGAATTTAACTATTCTTTTCAAAATACAAATCCGAGTATAACCAAGTTTGAGGAAAAACTACGGTTGTTGCGGAGGGTAACAAATATTCCAAAATTAGTAAAAAGTAGTAACGTAGTTATTGGAACTTTTCTTTATAAATTGAACTTTCAGACTCGAGATAATTTGATAGAAGAATGAGAAGAAATTATTTATAGGCAAAGACTATTTGCTCTCTTTCTTGGCATTGAGGAAAATCGATTCTTGTCAAAGTGGATGTGTTTTTTCGTGAGTTTTTCGAGCGTATTAAACAAGCCGACAACTCCACATGTTACTGACGACTACATAGTGCAAACAGCCAACGTAAGGTGATTACGATTGCAAATTGGAAGTGGAAAAGAACGAGGATAACGATCGACAGTGATCCGTTTGACGGCGAATCTATCATTTACTGGAGAAGGGGGGGGGGCGGGGGCATCGAGGCCATACTGATGTGAAAAAATAAGTGTACGAACGGTAGAATGCAATACCTTGAATAAATTCTACAAATGTTAAGCTTAATGATCAATTAAAAAAGATTTATCAAAATCGTAAAATGTGCCAGACAACCGTTTAATTGGAATAGAAGAATCCCCTGATCCACTTTTGTAACAGCAAAATTTGGTTGAATAAATTAAGAAAATATTGTAGGCATCCAATCTTAATTAAAAATACTTAATTCTAAATTCGGGACTAGAATAACTAACAGACTTCACAATCCAAAACGCTCTGAAAACAGAGGAAATGGGGTGATTTTTCACGAAAATATCGCATTATCAACAAAATAGATTAATTTTCAACGAAATCAGTTTAATTTAAAATGCACAAAGACGAGTTTTTAACGACAGAGTTAAATTTTAAAGCTGAAAAACTTCCAAGAAGATGATTATTTTACATTAGTAAAGATAATTTTCAACCGATTATTTACATTTTCAACAAAAAATTTAATTTTAAAGCAAAAAATTGTATTTAAACAAAACAGTTAAATTATCAGGATGACCAACAAAAATTTTGAGACTTTCAGATCAATTTTTCATTTTTCTTGACCATTAATATTTAAAGACAACAATTTTAATAATTTCAACTCTCAAACAAAAAAGACCAACTTTTCTGAAGAAAGTTGAATTTTCAACAAAAATAAAGATACATTTTCAATCCAAAAAAGACGAATTAAAAAAAAAAAGTAGTTTAAATTTCAAACACGTAGTTGAATTTTTAAGCAAAAAGACTAATTTTTTAGAAGACAGTGGAATTTTAAACATGAAAATTTGAATTTTTAATCAGGAAAGACGACTTTTGTGCCAAAAAAGATTAATCTTGTATCCAAAATGAAGAATGTTTAACAAAACAGATGAATTTTGGATAAAAAAAAGATGGCTTTAACTAAATAGATGAATTTTCATCAAAATAATTAAATTTTAACGCAACAGTTACATTTTTAATCCAACAGCTGAATTTCTAAACTACAAAAACAAATATTCAACCAAGAAGATTAATTTTCTAAGAGAAGAGGAATTTTCACAAAAATAAGTGAATTTTCAACCAAATAGTTCAATTTTATGTTAAAAAAATAATTGTTCAACTAGTTGAATCTAATCGAAAAGAAGAATTTCTAACGAAATAGTTGAATCCTGAAACAAAAAGCTGAATTTTCAACTAAGAATATTAATTTTTTATCTAAAAGGAAGTATTTTCTACAAAAAACACAAATTTTTAACCAAATATTTCAATTTTCGACTTATAAAGAACGCATTTTCAATAAATAAAAAAATAACAAAATATTAAAATTGTCAACAAAACAGAATAATTTTTTTCCGAAAAAGACGATCTTCCAAACAAATACATCAACTTTGAACCAAATAATTGTATTTTTAACTTATAAAGGAGAAATTTTCAATAAAAAAAAAGACGAATTTGCAACAAAATATTAAAATGCTCAACAAGAAAGAGGAAGTTTTGACAAAAGCAGATATCGATACCAAAATAATTGAATTTTCACCGTAATAATTAAATTTTCAACATAATAGTATGATTTTTAATTAAATCGCTGTATTTTCAACCTATAAAGATAAATATTCAATAAAGAAGATTAATTTTCTAACAAGAGATGAATTTTCAACAAAATAGGTGAAATTTCCACCAATTACTTTTTAAAAAATTAAAAAACAAATGTGCAAGTTATTGCATTTAAGACGATTTTTTAACAAAATAGTTCAATCCTGAACCAAAAAGATGCATTTTTTACCAATCAATTTTCAACTAAAAAAAAACGAATTGCTAATGTGTGCAAGATGTTAATTAATAATAAAATCAAAACATATTCATTTTAAAATAAAGAGTTACATTTTCCACCACAAAAGATAGATATTTTCAACAAAAGAATTAAATTTTCAACCAAATAGGAGAATCGTTTATCCAACTAAAATGAATTCCGAATAAGAAATATAATAGCCGACTTGATAACAGAGGAAAAAAATAATTCTTTATAAAGGGGAAAAAAGAGTGGGATTATGGGAAAAATTGCAATGTCTGCAATAAATATTAAATTAAAAACGTACAATTGCTAAAAAAAAGTAGATGGATCCAATCAACGCTTTTAATTTTAAAACTTTAAAACCAGAAGTTTAAAACCGAATAAAAAAATTCCTCCCTTTGATCTTCATTTCAACAATTCAAATTCATTAAATTTAAATGCCAGCATGAATGAGAAATTGTAAAAGGAAAAGATATTTCGAGTTTTTATATGACGTCAAACACATAACGCTCGTTGTCAATTTAATTATCTCTCTGGGGAGTAAAGCATCTCTGAAAATAAAAAAAATCAGTTCCGGAGATCAATAGTTACATGCTTTTGTGAAGTAGATTTTTTAATTAGGATCGGTAATCTCACACAAAGGGTAACAGATTCATGATAAATTCATTTTACATCAAAACAATTCAAATTAAATTAAAAAATAATTCAAATTAATTGAAAAAAATACAATTGATTTCCATAAAATTGAATTTATAGGAATTTAAGGTAAACGACAAGAATTCGATAAAATTCATAAAAATTCAAGACGAATGTTCAAAAAATTTAAATGAATTAAAAATAGTTTAGACATTTTTTTAAACTTTAGGATCAATTAAAAAAATTCAAGAAGATTTCTAAGAATTCAGGGCAAATTAATAAGAATTTAGAATGGATTCCAAAAAATAATTTCAAATCACTTCAAATCTTTGAAATCTTACTAATTTCTAATTAAAAAATGACAAATGACTACAAAACAATTCAAAAGAATTCAAATGAGTTGGAAACATTATTTAAAATTGAAAAAAAATCCATTTATTTCAGTAAAATTTGAGAGAATTTTATAGGCTGCCTAAGAATTTAAGGTGAGTTTTAAAGACGTCAAGATGAATTAAACAAAAAATTTTTTAAAATCCATTGAAATGAGTAGAACGGAGTGAATTTAAAAGAATTCAAAAGAATGAAAAAGACTTCAGTACAAATTAATAAGAATTCAGGGCAAAATCCAAATTAATAGCGAAAAAAAGTTCAAAATCTCTTGAAATCTTTGAAAATCTACGAAATTCCGTACTTCTTAAGAATAAATTCTTTGAAATCTATTAAAATATTATAATATCCAGTAAAATTACAAGAAATCTGAGGATACTTCCTTAAATCCTGAAAAATTTATTAAAATACGTTGAGAAATCTTAAAATTTATATCTAGGACCTTCGATATCTCTTGAAATCCCTTTAAACTTTTAAAGGTTCTTAAAAATGCCTGGGAATCTTTTACATCGCTCAAAAATATTTTAAATTCATTAAAATCTTCTTAAATTCGTGAAATAAATTAAAAATTCATTTGCAATATTTTTCAATCCTTTAGAATGTTTTGAATTTTTTTGATGCTCTAGAAAGCCAAGGAATTGCAAAAAAAAAAATACTTAAAAAAATATTTCAAAATCTTTGATCACTTTATCAATTGATCCTCAGCATCAATTAAATTAAAACTTTTTAAATTAAAAAGAAATTCATCGAATGAGGTAGATTATAGTAAATTTAGAAGAATTCAAGTGAATTCATAAAATTCAAGAGAAATCCAAAGAATTTAGGATAAATTAGTGAAATTTCAGGGCGAAAAAAATCTCTTCAAATTTTTAAAACCCTACATAATTTCTGGAATCCTGAAAAATGTTTTGAGTGTTTTAAAATCCCTTAAAACCTTGGAAGTTTGATAAAATAATGTGAAATCTTATAAAACATTTCAAAACTTTATAAGTCCTGTAAAATCGTTCCATATCTTCCGAAATTCTAGAAAATTCTTTACCATAAAATATTTCAAAAGCTTTCAAATTACTTCAAATTAATTAAACAATTTTTTTGAAAACTTTAGAATCTTTTTAAATTCCCTAAAATACTTCACATTAAGTCTTAGAAATTATGAAAATACCCTGAAAAGTGACTAATGTGACAGGATGCGGGCTGAAACTTAATACAACTGACATAAATTGAATAAAATAATTGATAATTAACTAAATAAATAATTATGATATACATTTTAATACAATTAATTAAATTTTTTTAAATTATTAAGTTGATAAGGAATTATTATTATTATTTTTATCAAACGATAAGCCCTTCATCAGGAAAACGTTCAGCAGTGACAGCTGCTTCTAAAGTGGTGCGCCACTGCCATCGATAGGGATTCATTTCTGGGTCGCAAGCTATCTGAATTCTCAAATCCATCCACGCAAAAACAGCGCGCAAAAAACCGCCAAAAAACTTGGTGCCTTATGCCACGTCCCCGAAGGAGACTTTCATAACTTTACAGGGCATTATTGCCGGAAGAGTCAATAATAACTAGAAAACCAGGAAGCTTCTCTTCCTATTTGCCACGTTCGATCGAACAGGGCGTTCCCGTCACCCGAAATACCGAATTTCTCCATGAACAACTTTTCTACGAATCCGTTCTTTACCAATTCTAAACGAAAACGAAATTCTCCTTCCGAAATATATCAACAGCGCCACTTTCTACGGCCTCCTCCAGAAATTTAGCCCACATATTGAACCTCAGTAGACTTATCGGGGCAAACGATTTCGCGCAAATCAATAATATATATCTGAGCATGCAGATTTGGATCTACATGTTTCGTTTCCTGACGATGGGGTGGAGTGTGGAGAAAAGGCGAAATGATCTTACCTGAAGAGGTCCTCCAGGGGCGTGATGGAGGCGGATTCACCTCCATAATACTTGTTGCGGTCGACGTGGAGCACCTTTTTTCCGCTGACAGAGAGCATTCCCGAGAGGATGCACTCCTTGAGGCCGGTGCCAAGCACTATAGCGTCGTATTCCTCATCCATGGCGCACTGAACGCGGTTTCGCGATTTTCAGAACTCGACGAGGTTCTTTTCTGGAGATTCGTTGCTCGAGGAAGAAGAGAAACCGGACGCGACACGCGACACTCGACTATTATGCCGGAACGGAAGATCCGCCTTCCTTTCTCGGTTGTTCTCGGGGTTCTCGGGGCTGCTGTTCGTGACTTCGTGTTCGTAACAAGTTCGTCGTGGTTCGTTTTCGTTCGTGCTGGTGCTGTTCAGGGCTGGGTAGTTACGCATATCTTTGGTTGTAAAGTTTCATGAAAGTTTGGAAAGTTTGACAAATTAGGGCGGGAAAATTTAAAATATTTCAAAACGAGGAGGACGAGATGCGTGAACGATTATTGTTTTTTTTTTACACAAATTTTTAAATTGGAATATAAGATTAATAATAATACGAAAAATTTAAAGCAATTTTTAGCTAAAAACATTACAAACTAAACGATTACAATTTTTTGTAATGTACATTTTTTAAATGTTTTTTATGTTCCTGGAATTTTTAGAAAAAATTGGTTTTTAATATTTTTCATTACTGAAAAAAGATTAAAATTAAAAAAGTTGATTTTTCATTTTTTCAATGTAAAAATCACGAAGCTACAGTCAAAACATTTTAAATTTTCTCATGTATTCCCAAATCTCGATTGTTTTCAACTTTAACAACAATTTCATTTAAAACTTTCATATCTAATAATTTTTTGCTGACGCTATAATTATTAAAAATAAGTTCAATTCAGCGTTTAATGTGCTTTTATTTATTAGACTTGTTGAAATTTGTCTGAGTTGGAAAAGCTGGAAATCAGGAAAAAGTTAAGGAAGTTTATTGGCCGGGGAAAGTCACGGATTTTGGAAAAAATAGCAAAAATCGGAGAATTTCTATAAGACACACTTTAAATAACAGCCAAAAATAATAAATTTCACAATTTTAATGTTTAATTTTAAATTCTTATTAGTGATTTATTTGTCTGTCTGTCTGTCTGTCTGTAGTCCGTCATCTGTATACTGTAGGCACGATAACTTTCGGGAAATTGGTCAGATTGAATTCTGCTGTGGCAAACTTTTTTAGGGCCCAAAAAGAAAAAACGATTTCTTAAACCATCTATTTTTAATAAAAATTCAAAAAGTTAGGACATTTTCACAATAGTTGAGACTATTTTTTCCCAAGAGTTAAAAATGCTATGTACGGCTTTTTATAGTACTCAGAAACTCGAACCATTTATCCTAATGACTTTTTTCGATAAAATGAAAATTACCAGAGTTATAGTATTTTCAAAATCCAAAAAAGTAAAACAAAATTAACATTTTATCCAAACAGCGCATGATACAAAAAAAAGTCAAGAGAAGAAAAACCTTTACTTTTTAGAGCGCAACAAGATTATCATGAAAATTTTTTGAATTTTGCCGAAAAGTTGAAAATTCAAATTTTGATTATACAAAAAATAACGAAAACTCAAAAATTCCATTTTACGGCCAATCCATGCAAGATGCAAAAAAATTGAAGAAACTAAAATTGCGCGCCCTGAAAAGATCTACAAATTTGTCATTAATCAATTTTCGATGTTTTGTTATTACTCGTAAAGAACAACATTAAAAATTAAAAAATTAAATTTTTCAAAAAGATCTATAAATTTTTTTTAATCGGCCTCAAACTTCGACAAATGCAAGAGATAACAGTAAAGTGCGTTTACTTACGATATTTTAAATATAAAATAGGTTCTTAGGATCAAAAAATTTGAAGGTTACAAAGAAAATATGTCAAAAAATGGTGCCAGTTTTAATTTCTTTGAAAATAATTTGTAGCGAAATTCCTACTCAAATGCAGTATATAAACGTAGTTGATGGTCTTTTGACAAATTTTCCAAAGTTTCAGCCCGATATTTTATAATGTAAAATAATATAATGTAAAAATGACGATTTTGAGGTTTCTTTTAGAGATTTTCAAAAATTATTCTAAATGTTGGTAGACTTGTCTTCTTTAACATTGGGGTTTTCAAATAGTGACGTAACCTGGCAAGATGTCTGCACGCCGAGGGTCAAGCAAGAATACAAAAAGGATATTATTTTTTATTTTCCGAAATCCATTTAATTAAATAATAAAATTATTGCAAGAAAATTTTTGATATTATTATCGAATTAAATAGCTTCTTAAAAATAAAAAATAATCTTTATCAAAAATACTTTTTATCTGATAAATTTTTAAACAAGAAAATAATATTCTGACAACAATGATGAATTTTCAACAACTTAGTTCAATTTATAAATGAAAAGAAAAATTTTTTGAGCAACAAAAAAAAACGAATTTTCAACAAAATAGTTCAATTTTCAACTAACCAGATGAATTTTTAACAAAAAATAGAACAGTTACATTTAAAAAAAAAAATAATAATTTTTAACCAATCAAAAATATTTTTCACAAAATATTTTAATTTTTAACCAAAGAAATAAATTTAAAAACAAAAGAAACAATATTCTATGAAGAAAAAAAATTTTAAACAAAAAATACGAAGACTCTACTACATAGCATCATAGTTTGATTTTCAAGTAAAAAAACATACATTTTTAACTAAAAATAAAATATTTCTAATAAAAACAATAGTTTTTAACTGAAAAAATTAATTTAAAAAAAGAAAAAGTTTCATCAAAATAGATCAATTTTCACCTAAAATAAGAATTTTCAACTAAAAAGCAGGAATTTAAAAAATCGAATAGTTTAATTAATTAATTAAAAAAAAATACTTTTTAACAAAATCGGTACATTTTCAACTAAAAAAAGACCAATTTTTATCTGAAAACGGAATTATTTAATTTTCAAAAATAAAAGAGAAATAATTTTGATTGTTTGTGTTTCTGTAAATTGGCTCTACTCTGGGGTCCAGTAAAAAATATTAATTTTTTAAGAAAAAACATCAATGTTAAAATAAAAGAAATACAAATTTCTAAAAAGAGTTAAATTTTAATTTAATTAATTTTCAGCAAAAATATAATTCGATCAATTTGTTTTAATAATAATAAAAAAACAATATCCACTATTGCTTGGCCCTCAATTTGCAGACATCTTGCCCGCTAACGTCACTAGTTAAAGTACATGTCGCCAACCGTAGAGGGAAGATCGCTCATCAGCATAAATACGCGCGAAAATTCAAAAATAATATTTAAGCATTCTTTTAGATTCCAATTCTATTTAATTATATTTCCTCAGGTTTTGCATACTAATTTTTCATTCACAAATTAACAGTTTTTGTATTCTACAACTCTAATAATCTGCTATTAACACTACCAACATAAATCCGAACCTGTTTAACAAAAAAGTCTAATTCTTCCTTACCGACATCCTCTAGGGAAATTAGTTTTAAGTGGCAGGCTAGCCAAGGCAAACATGCCTCTCCTTCGGACTACTTCATTTGCTTCTAATTTCAGATTTCTCATGAGAAACGCGAGAAACGTCAGTGAACGCAGCTGAACGTCAGTCAGTCCGCGACTTACGCTCATGATAAGACGATTTGGCGCGAGCGCATGACAATGTAGTTACAAATATTGTCGAGCGGAGGTTATAAATTGTTTAAACTCAAGCATATGCGCAAAAAAAAAGTTGTTTCGTCGCGAGTATTTTGTTCTTTAACAGATAAAAATGTGCGGGAGTGTTTTAGTCTTTAGAATCCTTTCCGGGGAAAATTGTTTCCTTCATTAAGAAGGACGTTTTACTTTTTTTTCTCGTGAAAATCGAACTCAGCTGTCACACCGTCGGGCCGGGGAAAGAGGGGCAAAAGTGTGAAAAGTGAAAAGGAAAATTGTGGTACCTAACCTCAAAGGGAGAGTTTTGATTCGGCAATATGTGAAGGTGAAGGGCTCGTGAAGCAGCTGGTCCAGCTGAGTGTTCTTCATCTCGTGTGAGGATAACCGAGGGCCACGTGGACGCGTTGGAAGCCCAGAAAAATGTAGGTGAACGACACCAGGTGCTGGATTCGAACGAAATGTTATTGCACCCGAATACGGAACACCCTAGTTTGCCTCGAATCATTTCCTCAAACATCATTCTCTATTGATCACTATTTAATTGCTTTCCGGAATCTCATTCCAAAAATACTTGTTGGCTTTTTAATTTTGAATAACGGTTCAATTCCGAGGGTGATTCAAGTTTCAGTGCTCGTTTCGAGAATTCAGTTTACGGAAGGTGGACTAAATTGAAGGAATGAAAAAGCATTTTTCTACTTTTTGGGACAAGGTTAAAGCGTGGAACGCGTTAGATTGTTAGAACGTTACCGTTACTTCCTATTTTTTTGGTAACGGTAACCTCATTACTTTCTTTTTCAAATAACAGTAGTGGTTTTATTGTGCGTTAAAACACATCATATCAACAACTTCGGGATGAGTTTCTTCAAATATTTTTAAAGATATTGTCAAAGATAGAATATGAAATACGAACCTTTTAAAATGTGCAAAGTTTCATAATGTTCCTGGAATTTTTATTCCGTTAAAGAAAAAATAGGGGTTTAAAGTTTTTCTTTGCTTAAGGAAAATAGAGTACATTTTCAATAATAGATTTTTCACTTTATCACAGTGAAAATCTTGATGCAATCATAAATATTTTGAAGATTCTCATTTATTCCCGATTTTTTGCAACTTTAACAACAATTTCGTTAAAAATTTTCGAACCTAATAATTTTTTGTTATCGTCATAATTATTAAAAGTAAGTTCAATTCCGGGTGTAATGAGATTTCATTGATTAGAATTGGTTCAAGAAAAAAAATCAATTTACAACAAAGTAGTTGATTTTTTAACTGAATTGTTGAATGTTCAACCTACAAAGATTTATTTTTAACCAAATGATCAAATTGAAAAAATTGAATTTGAACCAAAAACAGTTAAATTTTCAAATAAATAATTGTATTTTTTAAAAGGCAATTTAATTCTGACCAAAAAAAGGTGAATTTGAAATCCAAAAGGAAGAATTTTTTGTTTAAATAGACGAATAATCAAAAAAGCAGTTTAATTTTCAACCAAAAAGGATGAGTTTTTACACATATATTTGAATCTTTAACAAAATGATTGATGTTGAAAGAAAACAAAATGAAAATTGAACTAAGAATGATGACATTTTCAAAGAAATAATTGAATTTTCTAAAAGACAATTTAATTCTGAACAAAAAAGGTGAATTTCAAATCCAAAAGGAAGAATTTTTTTTCTCCAAGTAGACGAATGATGACAAAACAGTTGAATTTTTGAACCAAATATTTAAATTTGTAACAAAATAGTTTAGTTTTGAACAGAATTTTGGAATTTTAGGTTATTTTTTTATAAGTTCATATTTTTTATAGAAAATGAAATTATTTCTATAAAGTTTGAGTCACTTTATTACAAATATTTCTTTTTTTGGTTTCAAATACGTTTGGGTTAAAAATGAATTGTGTAACATGAAAATTGAACTATTCCAGGTTAAGATTAATTATTTTAGTTAAAAATTTATTTCGATCATTTGAAGTTTAACTGCTCTTTTGAAAACACATTTTTTTGTTAATAAATTTATTTTCAAACTGAAAATGTAACTTCCATTTTTCCCTGAAAATTTATCTTTTGAAGATAAAAATTCGTATTTATTGGTAGAAAACTAATTAACTTTTTTGCTGGAAATTAATTTTTTTGTGGAAAATGATATTTTTGTTTTCAAAATGCCTTTATTTTATCAAAAAATTGTATTTTGGCTTGAAAATGTTTGATAAGTAAATTTAACTTCCGGTTTAAAAGTGGATCTACTTTGTTAAATTTTTTTATTTCGTTGAGGATTCATAATTTTAATTCAAAATATACCTTTTTTTTATTGAAAACTAAATTATTTCGTTGAAAATTTAATTTCTTGGTTGCAGATTTGTTATTATATTTGAAAATGTATGTATTTTGTTGAAAATTTGCCTTTTTTTTGGTAGAAAAAATATCTTCTTATTTCAAAATTCGTCGTTTTGGTTAACAATTAATATTTTTATGCTTAAAATTGAACTATTTGGTGTTAAAAATTCAACTACTTTGTTGAAAATTCAACTATTGAAGTATGCACCATTTAATTTTTTGATCAATAATCATCTTTTTCTTGAAAATAAAACTTTCCTTGTTAAAAACGCAACTATTTTCGGTTGAAGTTTAATCTTTTTTTTTTTTGATTCGATAATTTGTTTGAAAACTTATGTTTTCATGTTGAAAATTGAACAATTTCGGTAAAAATTCAACTATTTTGTTGAAACTCTAATAGTTCTATTAAAAATTAAACTTAAATTAGCTTAAAATTTTAATTTGATCGACAGAAAATAATAATTTACTTTTAAAAAATTAATAAAATTGTTGTTAAAGTTGATAAACATGTAATTATTAAATATTGTCTATTGTAGTCTCGTGATTTATCACAAAAAAACGGTTTCTTGACAATAAACCTAAAATTTCTATTATACTTTGTGAAAAGAATTTTTCTATTGTAAAAAAAAATTCTACCTGGAAAAAAACAATTTCTTTGCCCTGGAAAAGTCTTGGATTTAAAATTTAATTTGCATCTTCCTAGCATTTTTCTCAAGACTACATGTTGAGTAACATTGTACAGAGAAGCCAATTGTTTATTGATTATTCTTAATTAGAGGTGGATTATTTGTATAAATTTTCAAGAATGGATTGAATTATATCCTTTGAGGACTCTGGAGATCTGATGATAAATGCAGTTACCGTAAGTTTTCTCAAAGGGGGAAATAAAAAGCAAAGACTGAAGACATGTCTTTGACTAGTCACTAGTACTCGAAGGCCAGTATAAAGAGGTTCAACCGGTTTCTTGAATTCACGCGATATGTTAGCCGTTTGCTTCCAGAGAACCTATGATATCCGGGGATGCTTTTTTGTACCCCTCTATGCTCTCGTGCACGATTTTCTCTATAAATCATGCGTTATTTCATTTTTAAAAACGGATCTTTATAACTGGAAAAATTCCGGGTTTAAAAAAAAAATCTTGCAAAATTCAGGGAGTTTTTATGAGAGGCTCTTTAAATAATTAGCAAGGATCATAAATTACAAGTATTTTATTTGAATTCAGGGTGGCGACTTGACCGGAAATTTAATTAAAAAGCCGGGACTTTAATTCTTCTCGCAGAAAAATTTAAATTTTAATAGTTCTTGTCAATTTAGAAAAGGGATTTCTACTTTATTTATACATAATATATAATAATATAATATAATATAATTAAAATAATTAAATTCATCTTTTTTTTTCAAAACTGCAACTGTTTAGTCGAAAATTAAACTTTTTTGTTGAAAATTCATCTCTATTTGAAAATTTGATTATTTTATTATAAATTTTTGTTTAGAGAAAATTAGTCTATTTTTATTGAAAATTCAACTATTTATTTTAAAAATTCATGTTAAAAGCAAATATGCTGATATCTATTCATTTTTTTTTAAAATGAAATATCAAGTATTATATTTTTCGTTAAGAATTCACATTTTTGTTAAAAATTCTATTTATCATGTTGAAAATTTGGCTATTTCATGTTGAAGTTAAATATTTTTGATTCAAAATTTGACTATTTGGTTGAAAATTCATCTTTCTGTGGGTACAAAATTTCAGTTTTTGGTTAAAAATTAAACTATTTTGTTGAAAATCATAACTTATTATTAAATGTTTATTATTTTCCATTATAAGAAAAACCTTTTGCCATGTTTGTTTTGTGGGATTTTTTTTCGTTTATTTAAGTTTGATTATCGAATAGATATTTCAAACATATAAAAACAATCGTTTTCTATTTTAAAAAAATATGATTGATTTGCAATTTCAGCTATTGGTTAAAAATTCAACTGTTTTGTTAAAAATTCATATTTTCTAATTGAAAAATTGAACTGCTAAAGAAAATTCGTATTTTGGCTTGAATTTTAAACAATTTGTATTACTTATTTTTTTTCTAGACTAAAAAATCTTTATTCATTGAAAATTCGACTTTTTGGTTGAAAAATTATCTTTATTCATTGAAAATTCGTCTTTTTGGTTTTAAAATTAATTTCTTGTGGTAATATTGTCATCATTTTAAGTTGAAATATCAGCTATTAAACATTAATAATTATTTTGTTAAAAATTCAACTTTCTTCTTTAAAAAATCGTCTTATGCTAGGAAATTTGACTATCTGGTTAAAAATTCAACAACTTTGTTAAAAATTACTCTATTCTGTTGAAAATACAATTAATTTATTACAAATTTTACTATATTTGTTGAAAAGTTTTCTATTTTTGTTGCAAAATTTTCTTTTTTTTGTTGAAAATCCGTTTTCAAATTTGTTCTTTAAAAAATCGTCTTAGGCTAGGAAATGTGACATCAGGTTAAAAAATCAATAACTTTGTTAGAAAATTACTCTTCTCTGATAAAATCTATTTAATTTGTTACAAATTTTACTATATTTGTTAAAAGTTTTATATTTTTGTTGGAAATTCGTTTTATTTTAAATATTTTTAGTTTGTTGGTTGGTCCAAAATGTAGCAATTGTTTTTAAATTCATATTTTTTTAAAATCTCATATGTTTGAGTAGAAATTACGTATTTTTAAACTAAAAATGCAACTTTTTTTATTCCAAATGAAAATATTTTTTTGTTTCAATACCTACTATTATATTATTTGTTAAAATTCTATATTTTTGGGCCTAAAAATTTAACTATTTTCTTAGAAATTTATATTTTTAGGTTAAAAATTGATTAATTTTGTTAAACATTGAACTATTTTGTTGAAAATTTAATTATTTTGTTAAAAATTCAACTTTTCGGGTTTAAAATTCAATTTTCTTCTTCAAAAATAGTTTTTGGGTAGGAAATGGGACCATCTGGTTAAAAATTCAACAAATTTGTTAAAAATAACTCTACTCTGATAAAATCTATTTAATTTGTTAAAAATAACTCTACTCTGATAAAATCTATTTAATTTGTTACAAATTTTACTATATTTGTTGAAAACTTTTCTATTTTTGTTGAAAATTCGTTTTATTTTAAATATTTTTAGTTTGTTGGTTGGTTCATAATTTAAAATTTTTTGTTAAATTCATCTTTTTTTTCAAATCTCATATGTTTCAGTAGAGATTACATATTTTTAAACTAAAAATGCAACTTTTTTTATTCCAAATGAAAATATTTTTTGGTTTTCAAAACCTACTATTACATTATTTGTTGAAATTCTATATTTTTTGGGCCTAAAAATTTAACTATTTTCTTAAAAATTTATATTTTTAGGTTAATTGATCAATTTTGTTAAACATTGAACTATTTTGTTTAAAATTTAATTATTTTGTTGAAAATTGAACTATTATTTTGTTAAAAAGTCATATATTTCGTTCGAAAATTCACCTGTTTTGTTAAAAATTCGTCCTTGTGTATTTAAGATTTATCATTTGTGATAGAGAAGTAATCAATTTTGATTGAAATCAATAAATTTGATAGTTAAAATCTGAAATTGTTGGCCAGGGAAAAATTCAGGAATCTTGAATTAGTTAGGAGATTAACGTTTTGTCCAAAATTTATGTTTTTTGTTTAAATCTTTATCTGTTTTTGTAGACATTTTTTTTAATAAAAATAAAACTGTTTGAAAACTGATGTTCTTTGGTTGAGAATTTAATTAGTTTTTTGAACATTCTTATGTTTTTGGTCAAATTCTGTTTTTTTTTTAAAAATAAAAGTGAAAATATTTATTGGTGGATATCTATTTATATAATCCACTATTCGTTGAAAATCAATATTTTTTTATAATTTGACTATTTAGCTCTTTTATTGAAAATTAAATTTTTTGTTGAATCATATTTTTTTTTGTATAAAATTGAATTAAAAATTTCAACTTGATTTAAAATTAAATTTAAATATTAATTGAAAAAAATAAATTCAAATTAATTCATTTTTTCTCGTAGGAATTTCATATTTTTTAGTTGAAATATCAAATATTACATTTTTTGTTGAAAATTGAACTTTTCGGTTAAATAATCAATTGTTGAGAGTTCGTACGTTTAGATTGAAAATCTATAATTAACAATAAAAAAGTTATATTTTTATTGAAAAAACTAAATAAATTGAAAATTATTTAATCTGAAATTGTTTAATGACGTTTATAAAATATTCTATATTTCGAAGATCAGGTGAAAGCCTCGTCTTAATTTGCAAAGCCTTGTATTTTTAAAAGCAGCGAATAAAAGTAACATATCAATCATTATGTCACTAACATAAAAGGCTGGAAAATTATCACGCGACGATATTAATCATCTGCCTGGCTTGAGGTGCGATATCGTTCGTTCTCGACAATTTAATTTTAATTACGATCCAATTGTCCAAACCGTATGAAAAAAAACTCTAAAAAATAGCAGATATGTAATTCTTTGGAGACGTGTTACCCTAGAAAATATCGATTAAATGTTTTCTTCATAATTGTTGGAATACTTTTAAAAATCTTGTTTTTTTTTTGTTCAGGGCGTCTAGCGTCTTGAAAATTCTTGTAAACCTGAAAAAATCCTTGATTTTTTTTACCTGGAAAAGTCCTTGAATTTTGCCTATCATTCTGGAATTTGTATGCCCTTAAAGAAAAAATAGTTTTTTTTTTTATTATTTCAAAGTTTCTCATTTATTCCCGATTTTTTTTTAGCTCTGACAACAATTTAATGTCATTAAAAAATACTCTTTTACTATTAATATATTGAAAGTGTTTTTATTGATTAGAATTGGTTAAAAATTGACTGATTTATCCAGCACTATTTGCACTGAGTTGCTGTAGGTTTTTTTTTATTGAAGATTCATCCTTTTAGTTAAAAACTTATTTGTTTGTTTGTTAAATAATTAAATGTTGTTACTAAAAATTCAATTTATTGGTTAAATATTGATGTTTTAAATTGAAAATTCAAATACTTGTGTAAAAGTTTAACTACAGTGTTATAAAATCAATTTTCTTTTGTTTGAATATTCACATATTTGTTAGAAAGTATAATTGTTTTTTTGAAAATCGGTTTTTTACATTTTTGAATGCATTTTTACCCAAAAATGTTATTTTTTCAATTTTCATGGAAAATTGAAACTTTTTTGTTGAAAATCCATCTCTTTATTTAAAAATTTAATTATTTTATTAGAAATTTTTGTTTAGAGAAAATTAGTCTATTTTATTTGAAAATTCAAGTATTTATTTTAAAAATTCATGTTAAAAGCAAATATGCTATTTCTTGTTGAAGTTAAATATTTTTGATTCAAAGTTCCACTATTTGGTTAAAAATTCATCTTTCTGTGGGTAAAAAATTCCAGTATTTGTTGAAAAATTAAACTGTTTTGTTGAAAATGCAAATATTTGATTAAAAAGTTCAGCCATTTTGGCCGAAAACTCAACTGTTTGTTGAAAATTGAACTATCTTTTTACATTTGTTTTAGTGAAAATTTGTATTTTTTGTTTGAAAATTCGTGTCTTTTGTTCAAAAGTCATCCCTTTTTGTCGAACTGTTTGTTTTCTGTTTTGAAAGTTATCTTTTGTATTTGAAAATTTAACTATTTATTTAAAAATTCATGCATTTCGATCAAAAGATGGAATTTTTTTGATAGAAAATTAATTTTCTTGGATAACAATTTATCTTTTTATTTGAGAATTTTATTTTAGTAGGTTAAAAAATAACTATTTGGTTAAAAATATGAACTATGTTGTTAAAAGTTTCATTATTTTGTTGAAAATTTAATTATTTTGTTGAGATTTTTGTTTTTTTGTTGAGAAATATCAATTATCATATTTTTCGTTATGGATTGATCTTTTTGTTCAAAATTAGACTATTTTTTGTGAAGTTAAATACTTTTTGCTTCGAAATTCGACTGTTTGGTTGAAAATTAATTATTATTCCTGAAGAAATACCAGTATTTGGTTGAAAATTGATCTGTCTTGTTACATTTGTTTTAGTGAAAATTTGTATTTTTTATTTGAAAATTCATGTATTTTTAAAAGATGGTATTTTTTGGTAGAAAATTAATTGTCTCGGATAACAATTCCTCTTTTTATTTAAGAATTGATTTTAGTGGGTTGAAAACTCAACTATTTGGTTAAAAATATCAAC
>JAAAKG020153300.1:45168-58293 GCA_010014905.2 Druon quercuslanigerum
TTAACTACTTGGTGGAAAGTTGGACTACTTTCTCAAAAACTATTTTTTCTTGTTGTTGAAGGTTCATCATTTTAGTTTGAAATTCATCTCTTTCAACATTTAACTGTTTTTTTAATTCGTGTTTTTGTTGTTAAAAATTATTTTTTAAATAAAAATTGATCTATTCCATTTTCGATTGAAAATTCATCTTTTTTGGTAGAAAAATGATTCTAATTAATTTTTATGTTTAAAATTTGACAAGTTTGGTTGAAAATTAATAACATTTTTTATTTGTGGGGTTCAACTAATTTTTTTGAATATTCATCTTTTTTTGTGGCTTTTTTGCGACCCTCAGTAAAATATAAAATAAAAATCTTCATCATTTACGGAGTTGGTTGAGAGTGGGACTACTTTATTAAAAAATATATTTTTTATTTAAGATGTAAAAATTTAACTGTTTTGTTGAAAATTCTTTTGTTTTGTTAATAATTAATTTTTTAACTGAAGATTTATGCTTTCATTTTCGATCATCCAGAAAAATGTTTCTTTTTATTCTGGAAAAGAGGGAACTGTAAATTGGGAAATAGGAAGATTCGAAATTTATTTGGAAACTTCTTTTAAAATTTGACCCAGAAATAAATTGTTATTGCTTCTAATTTTGTTTTTCACTATAACTTTTATCAAATTCTTATTTTATTCTTTTTTGATTGATATATTAACTATTACATTTTTCTTTTAAAATCGTTATTTTTTTTTGTTGAAAATTTAACTACTTGGTGGAAAGTTGGACTACTTTCTCAAAAACTATTTTTTCTTGTTGTTGAAGGTTCATCATTTTAGTTGGAAATTCATCTTTTTTCAGCATTTAACTGTTTTTTTAATTTGTGTTTTTGTTGTTGTTAATAATTAGTTTTTAAATGAAAATTGATCTATTCCATTTTCGATTGAAAATTCATCTTTTTCGGTAGAAAAATGATTTTAATTAATGTTTATGTTTAAAATTTGACAAGTTTGGTTGAAAATTAATAATATTTTTTATTTGTGGGGTTCAACTAATTTGTTAAAAAAAAAAATATCGATTTTAGAAGAAAAATGTGATAGTTAATATTTCAATAAAAAAACAAGAAAATAAGAATTTGATCAAAATTATAGTGAAAAAGAAAATTATAAGTAAATACAATTTATTTCTGGGTCAAATTTTTAAATAAGTTTCCAAATAAGTTTCAAATCTTCCTGTTTAACAGTTTACAATTCCCTCTTTTCCAGAATAAAAAGAAACATTTTTCTGGATACTTTCTTTACAGCAAAAAAATTATAATTTTTACGAAACATAATAAAAAATTGACATCTAGTCGAAATAAAAAAGTATCCTCATATCCTGAATTTCTCAAACACCCGCAAAATTTTGTCTCATTGTCAAAAAACCGTTTTTTAATGATTTTTAATTTTTTCACGGTGAAAAAACAGGAAGCTGGTATCGAAATCAATTACATTTTTTTAAATCCATTAAGTTCTTTTTCCTCTTTGTTCGCTAAAGCAGTAATCAATTTCGAAAGAAAACAAATGAAATCATATAAAAAAACGCTTTAAATTTTTTAAAAATGTACTTTTTTACAATAAAATATGAATTTTCAATCGAAAAGGGAAAAATTTCAATAAAACACATTTTTCCCTGAAGAGACAGCTTTCTAACAAAATAGTTTAATTTTAAGCAAAAAGTGGCGCACATTTTCAACAAAATAATGATTTTTCAATCCATAGGGACAAATTTTTAACAAAACAGTTAAGCTTTCGGCAAAAAATGATGACCATATTTTTTAATAAAATCCATGGGATTTTAAATAAATGGTTGAATTTACGAATGAAAAAGATAAATGTTAACTATAAAAATAAATTTTTAACAATCTTTCATTTTTTATAATAAAAAAAACAGTAAAATTTTCCATCAGAGATAAATTTGCAACAAAAAAAATCATTTTCAACAAAAAAATTAAGCTTTTGACCAAAAAGGCTTGACTTTTTAAGAAAATACTGGAATTTTCTACTTCTAAAGATGAATTTTCAACCAAATAGTCGAATTTTAAACAAAAAGGTCAATCCATAACGAAAAATATGATAATTGATATATCATAATGAAAAAAAGAAATCTCAACAAAATAATTAAATTTTCAACAAAATAATGAAACTTTCAACAACATAGTTGATATTTTTAACCAAATAGTTGATTTTTCAACCCAATCAAATAAATTCCCCCCAAAAAAAAAAATGAATTGTTATCCAAGAAAATGAATTTTCTACCAAAAAAATACCATCTTTTAAACGAAATACATGAATTTTTAAACAAATAGTTAAATTTACAAATACAAAAGATAAATTTTAAATCAAAAGACATGAATTTTTAAATAAAAAATACAAATTTTCACCAAAACAAATGTGACAAGATAGTTCAATTTTATACATGAATTTTTAAACAAATAGTTAAATTCACAAATACAAAAGATAAATTTTGAATTAAAAAGTTAAAATTTTCACCAAAACAAATGTAACAGGATAGTTCAATTTTCAACCAAATACTGGTATTTTCTACAGAAAAAAATAATTTTCAACCAAACAGTCGAATTTCGAAGCAAAAAATATTAAACACCAACAAAAAAGTCAAATTTTAAACAAAATAATGAAACTTTCAACAACATAGTTGATATTTCTAACCAAATAGTTGATTTTTCAACCCAATAAAATAAATTCTCAAAAAAAAAAAAATGAATTGTTATCCAAGAAAATGAATTTTCTACCACAAAAATACCATCTTTTAAACGAAATACATGAATTTTTAAACAAATAGTTAAATTCACAAATACAAAAGATAAATTTTGAATTAAACGACATGAATTTTCAAATAAAAAATAAAAATTTTCACCAAAACAAATGTAACAGGATAGTTCAATTTTCAACCAAATACTGGTATTTTCTACAGAAAAAAATAATTTTCAACCAAACAGTCGAATTTCGAAGCAAAAAATACTAAACTTCAACAAAAAATAGTCGAATTTTAAACAAAAAGGTCAATCTATAACGGAAAATATGATAATTGATATTTCATAATAAAAAAAATAAATCTCAACAAAAAATCCGTTTTCAATTGAAAATTCATTTTTTTTCTCGAAAATTCGTCTTTTTTGTAGAAAATTGATTTGAATTAATGCCTTTGTTCAAAACTTGAACAGTTTGGTTAAAAATGAATAATTTTTTTTATTTGGGGGTTCAGCTATTTTTTTAATATTCGTCTTTTTTTTGTATATTATTTGTTTTATTTAAGATTAAAAATTTAACTGTTTTGTTGAAAATTCTTTTGTTTTGTTAATAATTAATTTTTTAACTGAAGATTTATCCATTCTATTTTTGATCATCTAGAAAGATGTTTCTCTTTTTATTCTGGAAAAGAGGGAACTGTGAACTGGGAAAGAGGAAGATTCGAAATTTATTTGGAAACTTCTTTTAAAATTTGAACCAGAAATATTTGCTTCTCATTTTCTTTTTCACCATAACTTTTATCAAATTCTTTTCACGATTAGTTGATATCGTCTTCTCCCAGTAAAATGCTTTATACTTATCTCTCTTCTTTATGTCACTTTATTTTTTTCTTCGCATTGCATGTTTGCTATTGTCTTCAACATAAGGACATAGATAGTGTGATTTTTACTTGAACTATTCGTGCTCAATGCCTATTTCTCTACTTAGCAGTCTTTTGTGTTTCGTCATGTCGCACAAATAGTTTCCTATATTGCAAAAGAACTCATAAGTAAACATTACATATTTCGATACGAGTCATTTTGTAAAAGCGAAGTGTTATGTTTTGTCCAGTTCAAACATACGTAAATTGATGTTAGAAAGTGATTTCACTGGAGCGTCCCGAGCACTTCAAGTGTAAAGCGTATCTGATAAGAAACTGGAAGAAACCTCTTTTTCACGTAATTCATCGAACATAAGAAAACTCAACCGACTTAACAGAGTTTCGTACATCCTGTTTTTGCTATTTTGTAACTTTTCACCAGGAAAAGGAGTCGCTTTTACAAATTGGGATTCAAAAACAGAGTAAACATGTTACAACAATTATTGATTTTGTTTTTAATGCTTCTGATGAAGTAATTATTCATGTGTATTTTAGTATTTGATTTTAGTACATATTTGCAAGTCACTCTTAAAAAAAGAAAGTTCAGTTAATCTGTATATGAAATCTTTAGTAATCTATTATATGGAAGTATTTGTCCCTATTCTTCTCTTTTTACCCTTTTTTTCTTAAATACGAACTGAATTAATAGAACCTGATAAGAAAATCCAGCTGTTTTTGCTTAAAAATTTAATTATATTATTGAAAATTCAAATGTTTTATTGAAAATTCATATTTTGTGCTTGAAAATAATTCAATTGTTGTATTGAAAATTCAGTTTTCAAATGGAAAATTCATATTTTTTGTGGAAAATTGATCATTCTTGGTTGAAAATTAATTACCTTTTTGTTGAAAATTAAACTCTCTTCGAAAAAATGTGTCTTTCTGGCTTGAAAACTATACTATTTGGTTTCAGATTCAACTTTTTTGTTAAAAATTCGGTTGAGAAGTAATTTTTTTTCATAGACAATTCAGCTATTTGGTTGATAATTTATCTTTTTGAGTAAAATTTATCTATTTGTGATAAAAGTACATTTTTACTCAAATATTCGACTTCTTTGTAAAAAATGTATTTCTTTTTGCAGACAATTCATTTTTATTGTTGTTGAAAATTCAAATTTTTAGTTGGAAAGTTAGCTTTCTTGTTCGGCAATACATTTTTTGTGGAAAATTTGTTAATTTTTTTTAGGCATTCATTCTGATATCTGAAAATCTAGCTATTCCATTTTTGATTAAAAATTAATCTTTTTGCTTGGAAATGTATGTATTTTATTGAAAATTCGTCTTTTTTAGTAGGAAATTGATCTTCTTGATTGAAAATGAAATTTTTTGGTGAAAATTTATAATTCCGGGATTAGCAGCAAATGTTTTCTAAAACTTTCGAGTTTTTAAGAGGAAAACACAACTATTTTGAAGCACAATTAAATTCTTTTGGTAGAAAATTTATATTTTTTGGTTGAAAAGTCAATTTTATAGTTTTAAATTTATCTTTCTTGTTCGACAATAAACTGTTTTGTTAAAAGTTGTTTATTTTTTCCTAAGATTTAATTTATTCATCTGAAAATTTAGCTATTCCATTTTTGATTAAAAAATCATTTTTTTGCTTGGAAACGAATGTGTTTTATTTAAAATTCGGGATTAGCAGAAAATGTTTTTTAAAACATTCGAGTTTTTTAGTAGAAAACTCAACTCTTTTGTAGTAAAATTAAATTCTTTTGGTAGAAAAATGATATTTTTTGATTGAAAAGTCAACTCCTTAGTTGAAAATTTAGCTTTCTTGATCGACAATGCATTTTTTGTTGAAAATTTGTTTATATTTTGTTAGGCATTAATTTTTATATCTGAAAATTTAGGTATTCCATTTTTGATTAAAAACTTTTTTTTTGGTTGAAAATTAATAATCTGTTTTAGTTGAGGATTCAACTTTTTTTTTATTTTCTTGTTCATCATTTTAGTTGGAAATTCATCTCTTTCTTTCAACATTTAACTGTTTTTTTTTAAATTCGTGTTTTTGTTGTTGTTACAAATTAGTTTTTAAATAAAAATTTATGTATTCCATTTTCGATTGAAAATTCATTTTTTTTTTTAAATTCATGGATATTCTTGAAAATTAGTCTTTTTTGGTAGACAATTGATTTTAATTAATGTTTTTGTTCAAAAATTTAAGGGTTTGGTTGAAAATTAATAATCTTTTTTATTTGGGGTTTTATCTATTTTGTTGAATATTCATTTTTTTTCGTGGATTTTTGCGACCCTCAGTAAAGTATAAAATAAAAATCTTCTTCATCATTTACGGATCTCAAAGCCACAAAACCAAAAAATTTATTGTCAACTTTCTTGTTTGCAATATTAACTATTGAATTTTTCTTCGGGAAGTGATCATTTTTGGTTAAAAATTTAGCTGCTTGGTTGAAAGTGGAACCACTTTATTAAAAAATAATTTTTTAATTAAAGATTTAAAAATTTAACTGTTTTGTTGAAAATTCTTTTGTTAATAGTTAATTTTTTAACTGAAGAATTGGTTGAATCTTAATCTACTTTTGTAAAAACTTATTTGTTTGTTATTTTAAAAAAATACCTTTTTTTACTGAAAATGTACTTTTTAATTTTTGGTTCAAACTAGATTTTTGTTTCAAATTCAACTACTTGTGTAAAAGTTGAAACACTGTGTTTAAATTGTTTTTTATTCATGTCGTTGCTTAAAAATTTGTAATTTTTTTTACCAAAAAGGAGGAAAATAGGGGAAAGATTAAACATTTATTTTTACGAGTAGAGTAGCACAAATAATATTTTTAAAGGAAATATTATAGTTTTGAACAATGTTAAAATGATTTTTTAATTATTTTTTATAAATATTCTGTGGAAGATCCGTTGTTTTATTTTAAATTAATTTTGTTAAAAATTAACTTTTTTGTTAAAACTTTATCTTTGGTTGAAAATTTAACCATTTTGATGGGATTTTTTAAAGCGAAAATTGACCTTTTTTATTTTAAAATTCACGTATTTTGTTAAAAAAGATCTGTTTTGGTGAAGGAATAATCTGTTTGATTAAAAATTCCCCGTTTTATTTGAGAATTAAATTTTGTAGATTGAATATTCAACTAGATTTAATTATTTTGTTGAGATTCTTTTTTTTTTAATTTTTCTGGTTTAAAATTACATTATTGGGTTAAAAATATCTTTTGTCGAAACTTAAACTGTTTTTTTCTTAAATTACTATATTTGTCCGAAAATGCGTATTTTCAGATTGAAAATTCTTTTTTTTTATTATTTTGAAAATGTGAGCAACTTTTTTTGGCTAAAGATTAATTTTTGGTTTAAAATTTCTATAATTTGGTGGAAAATTAAAGTGTCTTGTTGAAAATAGATATTGAAAAAAATTAAACCTGTAAATCTTCGCCTTTAGATTTTACAATCTTCTTTTCCCATAATTACAGTGCAAACCGGTGTAAACTAGAGTAATTTCTGAAATTTCTAGTCAAATGAGCCTAGACCTAATTGGTCCTAAACCCAGATTCAGTTAAGAAAGAAAACGTTTTTATTTTCACGAAAAATTTGATACAAAAAAATTTAGTAAAGTTAAATATTAAGACAATAATACTAATAATTTTTTAATTGCATTGTAATATAATATTTGTAATATTTGTAATATTTTTTAAAATAAAAAAAGCCCTAGGACATTTGTATTTTTATCTCTGACATTGAAACTGCAATTTAATTTATTATTTCACAATAAAATCTATTGCCTAATTGATTTTTATTAAAGTTCAATAAGATCGAAAAAGATTGATAACTGAAATTTGATTTCCTGAGGGGGTCTTTCAAAATTGATCATTTTTTTTGTCTTGATTTTTTGAGCCGGGTCGAGATTTATTCACCTCGACATATATCGATCGTAACTCAATTTTTTCTCGTCTCGTCTCGCACGCGATACTCGTTTTCAACCCACACTCTCGTGTATTATATTATACAATAAATTGTGTCACACATTTAGTCGTGTACTATTTCACTCGCACTACTACTTTCGTTTGCTTAAGGCATAGACATGTCCTGAAAAAACTAGGGCACTTAATAATCCTATGGTCGATTCAGTAACTCACATTATTATACCCGCCCCTCCTTCCATTTTACTTATTCAATACAAATTTACTATCGCTTTTCTTTTACATTCTCCAAGGTTACTGTAATGTCTAAAAAGTCAGAAAAGTTAAGAAACTGCTGGCCCACGCATAGTGTTCTAAAGATTTAAGTGCTCGGAGAAATTCATTTATAAGCATTTGGAATTAGATTTACAAAAATCGTATTTTCTATGTTTATTAATTGTTGAAAAGAGCGCTTAATTTAAATAATAAAATAAGTCAAAATAATAAAAAAAAAAACATTATATTCTCATTAAACAGTGCCTTACTCAGGGTTGATACAATATTCCAATTTTTTAATTTCTCTAGGTATATACCAACCATACACCTAAAAGATTAATAATATTAATGCACACAAATTTTGTTTCTTAATAAATTTTAAACACTTTTTAGGTGAGTTTTCAAATAAAAAAATATAAATGTTGACCCTGAGAAAGGCTTTTTTAAAAAAGTAAAATAAGGAATCTTCAACCAAATATATGAATTTTTCACCCAAAAGCATAATTTTCTACCAAAAAAAGACTCATTTTCAACAAAGTACATGAATTTTCATCTAAAAAATATAAATTTTTAGCGAAAATTAAAATAGTTGAAATATTAAAAAAATGAATGTTCAACAAAAAAAAAAAGATTTTTTAAACCAAAAACAGCAAAGTTAAATTTTTAATTAAGGCAATCAATTTTCAACCAAAAAGAATGAATTCTTAAAAAAATATTTCAATTTTAAACCCTAAAAGTGAATTTTCTACGAAAAAAGATACAGTTTCAATAAAATATATAAATTTTCAACTAAAAAATATAAATTTACAAACCAAATCTAGAATAGTTGAATTTGCAGTTATAAAAAATTAATTAGTTTTTAACTAAAAATATACATTTTCAAGCAAAAATGGTTTCAGGTAAAAAATTAATTTTTAACTAATAAGAAACGAATTTGCCCAAAAAAAAATTATCACAACGATGAGTTTCTGACCAAATAGTGGAATTTTCAATACAAAAGATGAATTTTCTATAAAAAAAAAACAAACGATTTTTTAACTTAATTTTTTTCCAACCAAAGAAACGAATTCTTAACAAAAATATAATTGTTAAAATTTTTACAAAACAGAAAATTTTATAGAAATAAAGATTACATTTATATCGAAAAAAGTAAATTTTCCAACAAAAATGGAGTAGTTAAAGTGAATTTTCATCTAAAATGATAAATCGTCAACTAAAAAAAAATTAATTTTTAACCCAGTACATGAATTTTCAACTAAAAATATAAATTTTCTACCAAAAATAAAATATGCTTAAATTTTCAACCAAAAAGGAAACGAAGTTTTAAAAAAATAGTTACATTTTCAAGAACAGAAATTAATTTTTACCAAAAAGATAAAACCGATAAATTTTCAACAAAAAATAGAATAATTCAATTTTTAGAAAAAAATTAATTTTTTACCCGACAATGTAATTTTTTCATTTTGGATGCAAATTGATATTTTTAGTTGAAAATTGATATTTTTAGTGGAAAATTCGGCTTTATTGTTGGAAAATTAATCTTCTTAGTTGAAATTTTCTCTTTTGGTTAAAACTGCTTTATTTGGTTGAAAATGAACTATTTTGTTAAAAATGTAAATATTTTTTTGAAAAATTAAATGTTTTGGTTGAAAACTCAATTTTTTTTATTGAAAATTAACTTTTTATTGAAAATTCATCCATTTGGTTCAAAGTTGAACATTCTTTTTAAAATTATTTTTCTTCGTAAAAACTTAGCTTTTTTATTCGAAAATTCAACTATTTACTTGAAAACTCACGTATTTTGTTAAAAAAGATGTTCTCTTTTTGGTAAAAAAATTCATTTTCTTGGTTGAAAATTATATTTTTTTTTTAGTTAAAAAATTTAACTATTTTGTTGAAAGTTAAATTTTTTCTTGAAAATTCATTTCTTGGTTTGAAAATTTCATTATTGGATTTTTAAAAAATTTTTAGTGGAAATTGATCCTTTTCATTGAAATTTAACTATTTGGTCGAAAATTTAAATACTATTTGTTGAGATTTCTTTTTTTTGTATGAAAATTCAATTATTATATTTTTTGTTACGCACTCTTAGTATTTGAAAATTCAACTGCTATTGTAAAAATTGAATTACTTTGTTAAAAAAAATGTGTTTGTTTTTGTTTGAATATTCATCTCTTTGGTTAAAATTTGAACCATTTCGTTCAAACTCCGTTTCCAAAATTTTTAATTAATGTTTTACCCGAAAATGTAATTTTTTCATTTTTGGATGAAAATTGATATTTTTAGTTGAAAATTTGGCTTTATTTTTGGAAAATTAATCTTCTTAGTTCAAATTTTATCTTTTGATAAAAACTGCTTTATTTGGTTGAAAAAGAACTTTTTTGGTAAAATTCGTTTTGTTTACGAATTCAATTTCATAGATTGAAAATTCAACTATTGTTAAAAATGTAAATATTTTATCGAAAAATTAAGTCGTTTTGGTTGAAAACTCAATTTGTTTGATTGAAAATTAACTTTTTTATTGAAAATTGATCTCTTTGGTTCAAAGTTGAACTTTCTTTTTTTACAATTATTTTTCGAAAATTCAACTATTTACTAGAAAACTCACGTATTTTGTTAAAAAAGATGTTCTCTTTTTGGTAAACAATTAATTTTCTTGGTTTGAAAGTTACACGTTTTTATTTAAATAAATTTTTTAGTAGTAGTTGAAAATTCAACGACTTTTGGTCGAAATTTTATATTTTTGGTTCGAAAATTCGACTATGTATTTAATTAAAAACTTGATTACTTTCTTGAAATTTAAGCAATTTTGTTAGAAACCCATCTTTTTTGGTCATCTTTTTTGAATTAAAAATTCATCTTGTACTGTAATAAGCTCCCTTTTTATTAAAATGAATACATAAGTTTTTTAACAAATGTTTTTTAGTTCGAAGCATTTTTAATATGATTTCATATTTTTAATATTCAAAAACTCACATCACCCAAACTTTAACAAATTCTTATAAAAAATGATCATTACCAAAGATATTATAAACCACGGTATTGTTAGAAAATAGATTCTTTTATCTTTAATAATTTTTAGCAAAATGGAATTTTAATTTCCTGCTTATACTCGATTCGAGCAGAAATTCCTTTTCCCGCTTGACCTACTTCAAAAAATCTAAAAATACATTTTCGAAGCTATTTTTCTCACCCTAGTTACAAGATAAAACTGCTTCATTCAATATGTAAGATTGATCACATATTGAAAAGTATTGGTCAAATTCGGTTGGGTAGACCACCCAACAGTAGATAATTCATATATAGTCTTTTAACTTGTGATTAAATTTGATATTTTAACTGTACTGGGTATTTTATATCAATAATTATCTATTGTATTAATATTATTATTTATTTATACTATTAACTTATTTAAAGAGTTGTAGTTCAGAATTAGATAAGTAAATATTTTATCGAAAATAGGTTTGTTGCATGAAAAATCCTTTAAAAATCAAATACACATTGTGATAATAGGATTTTTTTCAATAAATAATTTTTTGATGCAATAATTATTGAAGAATGTGTTTACGATATTAGATACAATTGAGTTAATATACAATTTTAATGTAGTAATAATTTTTTTCAAACTTTTAATATTGAGATTTCTTGCAATGACCATCATTTAATTATATAGAAAAAAGGCTTTTTTCAGATTTTTCGCAATTTATTTTGTCACAATATGATATCAGAATCATTTTTGTTTAATCGAACGCTTTTTATTTTGATTTGTTGAAAATTGTCATATTTTATTAAAAGTTTATCTGTCTAGTTGAAAAGAAACTTTTTTGTTGAAAAATTTATATTTTCGGTTGGAAAATGCAACTGATTTGTAGAAAATTTGTGTATTTGGGTTGGAAAAGCAGGAATATAATTGATTTTTTTTGGGTTGATTCAGAACTAATGTATTTAGATTATTATATTATCAAAAACATTGAAAAATAATAATACATTTCTAAAAACTGCTAATATTAAAAATATTATTATTTATTTAATTACAGTTTTTAATAGTTTATTCATACAAAAATTAAATAAAAAGACTTATTCTATGAAATTGAGGTAAAAACATTTACAACTCAATCAGAGGAAATCATAAAATATTCATAAGTAAAACCTATAGATTGGAACGAATCACTTGTTAAGTGTTGGTTTTAGTTGAGTTTTTCCTTTTATTTTCCCTCTTTTTTCTTTTTTGTTGATATTTATGTCTCTAATGAGCCGGAAAGTGAGATAGTTTGGAAATCTGTTTTTTAATGATTGAATCTTTTTCATGCTCTTTCGCATAAAATTATTCTTGAGAAAATGGATTATTTTTCAGTCTTGAAATAAAAGATTTTTTCTCTTTCTTCCTTTAAAATTCGACGTTTCATTTACAATTTTAGTTTGTTTGTTGAAAATTAAAATATTTTGTTAAAAATTTAACTATTTTGGGTAAAAGTTCAACTCTCTGGTTAAAAAGGAATTTTTTTGTTGTAAAATCATATTTTCGGTTGAAAAATGCAACTATTTTTTAAAAAATTCGTGTTTTTGGTTTGTAAAAGCAGCAATTTAATAGAATTTGTCTCTTTCTTCCTTTAAAGTTTAGCGTTTTATTTACAATTTTAGTTTGTTGAAAATTTATACATTTTTTAAAAAATTCCACTATGTTGTGTGAAAGTTCAACTCTCTGGTTAAAAAGTAATTTTTGTTCTTGAAAATTCATATTTTCGGTTGGAGAAAATTCGTGTTTTTAGTTTAGAAAAGCAGCAATTTAATAGATTTGTTATTTTTCATCCTTTATAATTTGGCGTTTCTTTTAAAATTTTAGTTTTTTTGGTGAAAATTGAAGTCTTTTGTTGAAAATTAATATTTTCGGTTGGAAAATGCAATTCTTCTGTAGAAAATTCGTGTTTTTGGTTTGGAAAAGCAGCATTGCACTGTTTTGGGTGAAAGTTCAACTCTTTGGTTAAAAAGGAATTTTTTGGTTGAAAATTCATATTTTCGCTTGAAAAATGCAATTGATTTGTAGACAATTCGTGTTTTTGGTTTAGAAAAGCAGCAATTTAATAGATTTTTTCTCTTTCTTCCTTTAAAATTTTAGTTTGTCTGTTGAAAATTCAAATCTTTTGTTAAAAATTCATATTTTCGGTTTGAAAATGCAACTGGTTTGTAGAAAGCAGCAATTTAATAGATTTTTTTCTCGTTCTTCCTTTACAATTCGGCTTTTAATTTGTAATTTTAGTTTGTTGAAAATTCAAATATTTTGGGTGAAAGTTCCACTCTTTGGTTAAAAAGGAATTTTTTGTTGAAAATTCATATTTTCGG